>OVAX01002895.1:11856-22161 GCA_900406405.1 Lepidium africanum | reverse complement strand
GAAAAAAAAAAAAAAAAAAACATGAAACTGAATGCATGCATATATGTGAACTAACTTTGGACGCGTTGGGCTTCTGTAAATCCAGCTTGAGAGGAAACAAATAAAAAAGTAAGAAGCAAAGAGAGAAGAAGGGAAACAAATGTTGATGTCTTTAAAGTCATGACTGTCCACTTTGTCACATTGTCATAACAAAAGACCTCTCACGATATATAGATAAATTAAGAAGAAATATGAAGAAACTTTCAAATTTCATAAAGGGTTGGAAAAATTCTCCAATTTTTGAATGGTTGACTTTCGTCTCTAAATTCTGTTGACTTACTAATTGCATCACAAACTTTTGTTGACTTAGTAACTAAATCTTAAAATTTTGTTGACCAATCTTGAACAAATTTTTCTTCTATTAATCAAGTCATTTTCACTCTTGTCATTATTTATTTTGGTTGAATAAAAAAGAGATGGTTTATATCGACAATACGATCAACAAGATTTAATCGATAGCTACTTTCAAAAATCCTTTTTTAATTTATTTTCTGTAGTGGAAAATGATCGAATCCATAATAATGTTATTAGATAAATCATTCTAATTAACATAATGAAAAAATTCGGCAAGTCTAATAACATATTTAAATGGAATGATGACAAACAAAAGATACGGTGAACATTGCTCTGTTAACAAAAGTTTGCTTTTTAATTAGTCCGTTAACAAAAAATTTGCAATTTCTTTGGTGTATTAATAAAAATTAACGATTTAATTTGACCAATAGAAAATTTAAAGCTTTTTGCAACTATATATTAAAGTATTAATGAAATTTAAGGGTTTGTTTTGTTTTCTTTTCTTTTTAAATTTTTCCGAACTAAAGAATCAACAAAATACAATACTTGTCAACGCCGTTGTGCATAATTTATTGGGAAAATCGTTTGAACATTGGTTTTCAATTTTCTATAAAACGACTTTTTTTTTTTTTCTTTTTTGATCTATTTCAAACCACGATCTTTGTTTGTCAAATTCTGATTTGTATTAGATTAAACTAATCCGTTGATACACGTCAGAACCATTCCTTAGTTTTCTACGAAAGAAATTACAAAATAAAGGAATCATAATGCTATGAAATTGACATTTATTATAAGGTGTAAACGACTTTCGAACAAATTTCCCAACTTTTAGCGTATTCGAAACTCAACACGTGAAACACTTCTCTGTTCCGGAAAAGATGAAGGGAAGAAGTCTGCGATAAATCACATAGAAAACCTGATTTCAGATTGGCCTCAATAGCAGTCATGTGAGAAGGTTGAACAACTTGACGTTGATTGATCTACGTGACTAGGTCATAAAACATATATATTATATATGAACACTTGACCCAATTACAAGATGTGTAACACGAAGTATACTAAATTTAATAACTATAAGGCCCTTCAAAACCCAAAAATTCCGATATTTAATCTTTTGATTATGTATTTGGTAAAGTAGTTCAGTCCACTTATACATTGTTTTTTATTAGAGTTTGATGATACTAGAGAAACAATGTCCGGCAATTAAGTTTTAAAAATGAAGTGGTTGCACAAAAAAAAAATATCCGGCATAATAAAATATAGAGTTCAGAAGATTAAGTTGTATATGCATTGAGTCTTTTTCTCAAACTACTGGGTTTAATTAAGATAATTAAAAACAAAATTTTTATTAATTAAAGAGATTTTTTGGTCAAGTGTTTAATTGTTACCCTTGCTGCCTTTTACACTCAAATTTGACTTCAGAAAGTTACAATATTGTTAGGGGTTTAGAAAATTTTAATTATAGATTGAGTTGACAAAAAAAAATAATTTTGTCCTTGGCTATAGCATGCACTATCAATCTAGAACCTCACAGAAAGTTTCAGAAATTGTAAAAACTACATAAAATTTAACTTTATTTACGGAACACACAAAATTTGTATTGTAAACCCAAAACCAATAAAAGTTTTAAATTTCATTCAGACAACTTAGCATTTGAAATTTTTAGTTGATAAAAAAAACTATATAGCGTTTTGCCTTAATTTATAATTCAAATGACTTTTAAGATTGTAACTAAAAAAATTTGAAATTATAATTAAGGACAAAATACAAAATGTGAAACACTATATAGTTTTAGATTGAAAACAAAAACTTTTGGTTGTTTTGAGTTTACAATACAAACTTTGTGTAGTTATGGGTTTAGAATACAAGCTTTGTGTGGATGTAGTATGCATGTCTATGGCTTCGATGACTATTCATGTCCATTTGTATGTCTTCGATGACTATTCATGTCCATTGCCCGGTGTCGATTTCTCAAGATCTGGGTATGCTACATTGACTACTCGCAACAAATTAATGAGAGAATCAAAGCCATAGAGATGGGCATGAATTGTCATCAAAAACATAGATGGAAGGGCATTGGGCTCATTATGTATACCATAAACACTATGCAGAATGACAAAATTGAGGAGATTCTGGAAAAGTGGCATTCTGGACAATTTACAAGGCATAAACAAAACTATTTCCTTTAAAATAAATGTGACTTCTATTGGGAAAATCGTTTGAACATTGGTTTTCAATTTTCTATAAAACGACTTTTTTTTTTTTCTTTTTTAATCTATTTCAAACCACGATCTTTGTTTGTCAAATTCTGATTTGTATTAGATTAAACTATTGGGAAATCGGTTAGTACCCCTTTTAGTATGTGTCTAAGACTAGATTAAGTCATGGCGTCATCGATTAGGAAATTTTTTAAATCAAAACATATAGCTTCTACTTCAAGTACAACAATTAATTCAAGAGAAATTATGTCAAAAATAACCTCTTTTAATAACGAAATATCCAAAAATCAATTACCACATATTAATCCAGAACATATATATTAAATCGGTACTTTTGATTTTAAAACCGCTTATGCAATTAAAGAACATGAACAAACCGTATTTCTTCAAAATGAATTTGAAGAAAAATCAAGTTATTATCATCAATTGCTTTAGACAAATATAAACAATAAGGATTCAATTATCTTCATTTTGGTCTTATTCAAATAGCAATAAAACCACTATCAAGAACCGGTATTGATTCTCCAATATTAATGTTATTAAGAGATAAAACCTTATTAAAATTCGAGGATTCAATCCTTGGATCAGTACAAACTAATTTATGCAACAGAGCAGTTTATTTTAACTGTGCTCCTAACTTTCAAGTTAGTCTACATGACCCTACAATAATCAACACTTTAATATTAAATGTGCATCTACCTGAAATTAAATTTCAAAATGAACGACATGGATATTTACTACTATACAGAATATACTTTAAACAATCAACATCAGAATTTAATCCCAGATGTTTATTACAAGACGATAAAGGAGAAACAACAATCCTAACTACACATAGCAAAGATATCCCAACAGCTACTTATGCATCTAAACAATTAAAATGGAATGAAATAACAATACTTGATCAATGGAACATTGAGATTACTCAACCAGTTAGAAACTTTGAACAAAAAAATATTTCAAGAATAATTGAACAACAAGACGGAAAAATATTATTACAATTTAGATCATATAGAGAACCACTTCCACCATGAATAAGTTCATATGATTCAAGATCCCATATTCCTTCAAGAGCTTCCTTTTCGGAATTTCGAACTGGCGAATCCAGTGTGGAATCCGAAACAGAAAGCACAAATCAAAACATTAAAAATAATACAATAAAATTCAAAGCACCAATAGCAGAACCGGAAAATCTGTATCCAACATCACCTACTTTATCAGATTTTAAATCCATAAATGTCGTAACTAAAGAATATGAAATAGATAAACAATATATTATAAATGACTTTTATTCAAAAGAAAATGAACAAAAAAGAAATTGGTATTTCAATACATTTTCTAAACAAGAAACAACTAATATTAGAGAAAAATGGTATAACAAAATGATGTCACAAAAATTGGATATTCCATTTTTTACATGGTTTGAAACGTATTCCATAACAAGTAATATCAATTATCCCTTTAAAAAAATAAACACTAGTTCATCATTAAGTCAAGTATGGGAAACAGTAGAAGGAGATAAGATAAAATCAATTCATCCACCATTAAAAGATTTAAAAATTAGTACTTCAAACCGACAAATAATAGCAACACTTTTTAAAATAGGAGCTAATAAAGATGACAAATATTCAGTTAATATTCAAGATATTAAATCAATATATCAACAAAATAATTATCAAAATCAATTACTACATACAATCTCCAAACAAATAGATCATATTGATAATAAAATAATAATAAATGAAAATAAAACAATAGAACAATACAACCCAAGTTATCAACACCCTTTTTCATCTATATCCTCACCAATCTTTAAACCAATAACTAGACAAATTAAATTTCCAGAAAACGAAATATTAAAATCAATCGCAACCAGATTAGATAGATTAGACAAAGAAAAAGGAATAAATAACATAGATGAAAATGATAATGAATCTATTCAATATTCTAGTGATAATCAAGAAATTAATCGGATCATAAATAAAATAATAAAATCTAATAAACCTTATTATCCAAAACATTCTCCACCTGATTTATTGTTCGAAGAACACAACAAATATTCTAGTAACGTATATTCAGGAGAAAGAATATACGAATGGAATATAGATGGACATTCGGAATACAAAATAATGAATTTATTTCAAGAAATGGGCATGGCAGCCATAGCTTATAAAGCTAAAGGCATGTCTGACCAACAAGCATTCATAATGTTAATTACAGGATTCAATGGAGCATTAAAATACTGGTGGGATAATTCCTTAGATACAATTACTCAAGATTCCATAATTAAACATGTTGAAATAATCAAAGTAGAAAGAGACGATGGTCTCTAGGATGAAGAAGAAAAACAAAACGCTGTAGAAGTATTAATCCACACTTTAACAATGCATTTTATTGGTAACCCAGCAGAAGAATTAGAAAGTAAAAAAATAGTATTAACAAATTTAAGATGTCCTACATTAGGAGATTTTAAATGGTATAAAGATATTTTTATAACAAATATATTCCAAAGAAATTACTGTAATCAACCATTCTGGAAAGAAAGGTTTATCTCAGGATTACCATCTTTCTTTGCAGAAAGAATAATCAATAAATTAAAAGATTATTCCGGAGGACAACCAATCCCCTGGAATACTATAACATATGGTCAATTATTTGCATTTATCAAAAAAGAAGGATTAACCATATGTCAAGAACATAAAGATAAGAAAAAAAATGATAAATTCAAATTTAAAATAACCATGGGTTCCTTTTGCGAACAATATGGTTACAATCAATATAATCCACCATCTAGAATTAAAAGATTAAAAAATAACTATAGAAAACCTAACAAAATAAGATATTATCATAAAAACAAAAACTATGATAAAAAACCTACTAATCAATATTATTCAAAAAACAATAAATATAAGCAATCAAGTAAACAAAAAATAGTTTGTTGGAACTGCAAACGACTTGGTCACAGGTCTACAGAGTGTAAAATGAAAAAGAAAATAAATGAAATATTCCAAGATCAACCTGATATTCAAGAAAAATTAAATAAATTATTAATATCAGTATCAAAAACATCAGAGGAAATAAGTAGCAACTATTCAATAAATGAAATAGAAAATTCTAGTAATTCTTCTACTAAATTAGAAGAATTATCAGATAATTTATGTAATTGAAAAACAATTAACGTAATAACTAAAAACAATGATAAAAAATTCCTATTAGACATAATAGATAAAATAGATGACCCAGAGGTCAAAAAAGAATATCTACTTAAACTAAAGGATATAGTACGACAAGAAAACCAATTTAGTACACCACAACCCTTTAGTTTAAACAAGATATTAGAAAAATATCCAACTCAAAACCTATTTAAGCAAGTAACCACAGGAGAATTACAAGGAGAAGTTAAACGATTAAAAGCACAAATCAAAGAGTTACAATTAATAGTAAATCAGCAAGAACTAAAACAGCTACAAATAGCTGCAAGATTAGCATTAATAGAAGCAAAAAAACAATAGTCAAGCTTCATCCAGTAACATAAAAATAGAAGAAGATATACAAGAATCAAACAAAGAAGATGATTATATTCAAATAATCAATAAAATAAATTATCAAAAATGGTATACAAACATTACCTTACATATAGGTCACGATTTTAAAATCAACACAATAGCCTTAATGGATACAGGAGCTGATTACAACTGTATTCGTGAAGGAATAATACCTACCAAATACTATGAAAAAACAAATGAACGATTAAGTGGAGCAAATGGTAGCAATTTAAAGGTCCAATATAAATTACCAAGTGCAAAAATATGTAATCAAGGATATTTTTTAAAAAACCAATTTATTTTAGTAAAAAACTTAACTCAAGAAGTAATTCTAGGCACCCCATTTTTTACTCAAATTTATCCATTTAAAGTAAATGAAATAGGAATAACCACTAAAATAATCGGAAGCAAATTAACATTTGCATTCTTATCACCAATGAAAACCAAAGAAGTATTAAACCTACAACAAAATACGGTTCAAAAAACTATCAATCTAATAAAAAGTAAACAAAATCATATTCAATATCTGCAAAAAGAAATATCATATAAAAAGATAGAGGAACAATTAAAAACACCATACACAATAAGTAAAATAAAATCCATAGAAAACGAATTATTAAAACAAGTATGCTCAGACCTACCAAATGCTTTTTGGGAAAGAAAACAGCATACTGTTGAATTTCCCNGAAAACAGCATACTGTTGAACTTCCTTACATAAAAGAATTTAGTGAAAAAAATATACCAACTAAAGCAAGACCTATTCAAATGAATAAAGAATTACTAGAAACATGTAAACAAGAAATAAATGATTTATTAAACAAAAAATTAATCAGGCCTTCCAAATCCCCTTGGAGTTGTTTGGCCTTTTATGTAAACAATCAAGCAGAAAAGGAACGTGGAGTACCACGATTAGTAATTAATTATAAACCATTAAACGATGTATTACAATGGATTAGATATCCAATACCCAACAAAAGAGATTTATTAAAAAGACTTTATAACGCAAAGATATTTTCAAAATTTGACATGAAAAGCGGGTTCTGGCAAATACAAATTGCCGAACAAGATAAGTACAAAACAGCATTTACAGCATATTAGTCACTTACACACATTCTTAAACATAGTTAAAAAACATGGGTTAGTCTTATCAGCAAAAAAGATGTCTTTATTTCAAACTAAAATAAGATTTTTAGGACATAATATATATCAAGGAACTATAATCCCTATTGCAAGATCTATTGAATTTGCGGATAAATTCCCAAATGAATTAAGAGAAAAAACACAATTACAAAGATTTTTAGGATGTCTAAACTATGTGTCAGACTTCCTACCCAACCTTAGAAAAACCATACAACCATTATACCAAAGACTTCAGAAAAACCCTAAACCCTAGACTAGCCAACATACCTATTTAGTCCAACAGGTCAAACAAAAGGTCAAAACCCTTCCGTGTCTAGCCATTCCAAACCAAGAAGCAAATATGATAGTAGAAACTGATGCTTCAGAAATAGGATATGGAGGAATCCTTAAACAAAAATTATCAGAATCAACCCAAGAATCGATAGCTATGTTCCATTCAGGAGTCTGGTTAGGACCACAAAAAAACTATTCCACCGTTAAAAAAGAAGTTTTTTCTATAGTCAATTGTATTTCTAAATTTCAAGATGATTTAATTAACAAAAAAATTTTATTAAGAGTTGACTACAAGTCAGCCAAAGAAATTTTACAAAAAGATGTTAAAAATGTGGTTTCAAAACAAATTTTTGCTAGATGGCAAGCAATATTATCTGTTTTCGATTTCGATATACAACATATAAAAGGAGAAAACAATTCTTTACCAGATTTTCTAACAAGAAAGTATTTACAGGGTAAATCCTCTGATATTCAAGAAAAGAAAAATATTCAAGATGAGCACCTCTAAAGAAAAGAAGCCGATGACTTCATCAGATTACATTAAGAACCAACCTCATCTTCAGGGTAAACCCCTGACTATTCAAAATCAATACTCAGCCCTTGTTGAGTTTCCTCCCCTGTCTTATGCAAAAGCAGCAGTAGTTGAAACAAGCCAAACCCATGCAATCACCTCAAAAACACCTAAAAAATCCGACTACTTTTTAAAACCCCAAAAACAACACCTTTTTACTACCCGATATATCAAACCCATTACTCTAAAAGAACTACAAAACCTTACCAATAGAGCATTCCATGAGGACTGTCTCTACCCTACAGACAATATAACCAAAAACCGAACTTTCTACGAGTATATTCTAGTAGACTCTAGATCAGTAGAAATTATCCATCACCAAGATCCAAATAACCCAAACCAAATCTCCTATTCAACCTGTAAAATCCTATGGATCTGTTCCATGCAAGACCTGGGATTTATCCATCCTCATCCAACAAAATCTTTTTCTCAATCAGGGTTTCATATTCAAGGATTTTCTTATATGGACTACCAAAATGCCTTTTTCCGCACCTTTTACCTAAGACCATACACCCATTCATGGTTTATTTCTTTTGATCAAAAATGTCCAAAAAATATACTTGGCTGGTTCAGCGAATGGTGGTACTGGTTCGGACCAACTACCAACATTTACCCAACCGAACTACTAAAAACCTCCTTCACATACTACTTGAAACATATACCTCAACTCCCTATTGGACCACTATCCAAGATATATTTCCATATCGACATGGGAATACCATGGATCTGCTCATGGCATTTCAATCTTACTCAACTACTCGAAGACATGACATATTCTTTGATCAAGGAATATCGCGTCAAATGGTGGGACAAGTACAACCTCGATCGTTGCTCCCTCACCAATATTCAAAAATACTTCCAAATTATCAACCAAGCTCAACAAACAGTCAAAACTATTTCCAAATCTATCCCACTCGTAACACCAAGCCAATTCCTTCTACACACTCAACCCAAATCACCCAAAAAACCCAAAACGCAACAATCAGAAAAACCACCAAGCCCAGCTCAATCAACTGAGTCATCTACCTCAAAAAAACCATCCAAAAAAGAAAAATTCCAGAAAAATTTTCAAACCCTAATTAGCCAACTCGACGACTCCGATGATAGTGATAAATCAATGAATGATGTAGACCTCATTGGCGGCCAAGACCCCTATGATATATAATCAATAAAAAAAAAAGAAGCTAATAATAGTGTATATAATTTTGCAATCTTTAACTGATCAAAGGAAAACACTGTCACTTCAGGTGTTCCAGGCAGCAAGTCCAAAGTGTAGCAGTAAGACCGTTGGCAAACCGAAGTTGTGTCAACCCGAAATTGGTTAATGGTATTTTTCAGTTTTCAATGTATATTCTAGAAGACTCTATATTTTATTTACGTATTATAATTCTAAATACTAGGAAAAAGCTGTAAATAAAATAAAGAGTATATATGTATATCCAAGAAATTATCAACGGAGAAAATCAAGACAAAAGCAACCAGCAAGATGAGACCCACAAGTGGACCCCACAAACGGACCCCACAAATAGACTCCACAAGATTCTCCACTCAAAGTGTCGGCAGAAAAATGACAAAGCAAGTGTCGACACCGTTAGATGGAAAACACGTACCAAAACACGCGTCAAGATCTGAGGGACACATTCTCTCTATAAATACCATACTCAAGCCTCGGAAGGAGGACACGAGCAATTTTTACAATTCCCTTCTCTCTCTAAAAACGCTCTGCCTTCTCTCTACAAAAGTTTTTTTTTAAATTTCAAAATTGTAATTTTCAAATTTTATATTTCAAGTTTTACTTTGTAATCTTCAACGTTATTAATAAGCAAAAGATTTCAAATTTATTTGGAATCTTAAAAAAAGAAAGAAAGCAACCATTAAATGGTAAAATGAATTATGGAGGATAGAATTCGACCCTGGGGACTTTAGAGAAATTATAAAAATATAACATTAACATAGACAAATAAATATGAAAAGTTTATTTTCACTATATAAGTTTTTATTTATTTATGCCAAATCTAAATTTAACAGTTTTAGTTAACAATTAAATATGAGCTACATTAATAATATATGCATATAAATCAACCCAAACAATTAATATTGTGCGTTTTCATACATAAATTATAACACTATGTCTATGCATAAATATACACGCAAAAATGTACTACCAAAAAAGACCAGAAATATTCAAAACATCACCTCGTTCTACTTTTTTTTTTTTTTTTT
>OVAX01002895.1:0-11839 GCA_900406405.1 Lepidium africanum | reverse complement strand
CTTTTTTTTTTTTTTTTTGTGAATGCTGTCTGGAGAAACAAGGTCCATGGGAGAAGTATTTGGAGAGAAAGGGTGGGCAGATGGGGAGGTGGGAGTGGTAGGATCCTCTGTGGGAGTCGTAACAAGTGGAATCTCTGGGTGAGACTCAGTAGCTGGTTGAGTAGATGATTGAGGAGCAACTGAAGCTTTAGGGATCCGAGCTGTTTTGGTAAAAATACAATCCTTTTCTATGTGACCGATTTTCTTACAGTGGGAGCAAGAAGGAGGGGTCCAAGGATATTCAACTTCAATTGGGATTATAGCACCGGACAATCTCAACAAACTTAGGAAGAGATCGACATTAAGAGTAAAGGGGAGAATGTTAGAATAAGTTTAAAGTTAATAACTTGCTGAGCAAGTTAGGTAGTTAGACTAGATAAACTTGATGTTTTAAGAGTTAGTCAAAGCATAAAGTTTCTTAAATTGAGTAGGATCTTATCTAGTCTATATAAGGAGATGTCAAAGGTTGTGACATAACTTATGAGATTAAGATTGAGAGTTTAGGTTTTGCATTGAGTTTCCTAAGCTAATAAAGAGAGTCATTTTTTATAGTTCTTGGTTTCCTAATTTTCGATTAACCTAAAACAATAGTTTTATGCCCCATAGCTAACAAAGTCAATATAGTTTATTTAATTTTATTGTGGGATACAAAGTCAAATTTACTAGTCCTCTACTTTTAATCAGGTGATTACAAAATTCAGGACTTAAGTCTGTATATTATAAAAACGTCTGACATCTCCATCCTTGCTATCTTCTTCTTCTTTTCCTAATTCGTCTTCTGATTCTGACATTTTTTGGTCTTGATATTGGAATCTTAGTGTCTAAAACCACAGAGGAGTCTTCACTCTGTTAATTTCGGCTTTTAATGTTATAGACAATATATATGACATGCGCTGTGTAAAGATTGTGTACAACGTGATGCATAGATGGATGTTTACATCGTTTTTTATCAATCATCGTTTGCATCATTCCGAAAACTGTGTTTGTCAATTATGTCGTGTGTATACAGTAGATTTCAGCTTACATCAGTTCATCGTGTTCACCATGTTTTACACCTCCTGTACCATTAATTATGTTGTCTCTCTATTCTACAAGTATAAAATTGTAGATAAAGTATAAACAGAACTGACATTTATAAAAAGAAATTATGAGTTGCTAGCAGGTTTCAGTATTGGGCTTGTTCATGGGCCTTTTAATATTTGAGCTTATTTAAGGTGTTCTGATTTCGTCTTCCTAAGTAATCTTTTACTGTTACCTATTGAGTACAAGGGTATTATGGGTGGTAGGTTGGGTTTTTATGATTATCTATTGGGTTTGAGACACATTTAGGAATATCTTCCTTTTTGGGGGAGAAAGATTCCCCATTTTATCTCTGTTTTAGAAAAACCTTCGAAAGCTTGAAGCAAACTTTGATGTATTTAGTTACTTGGCATGTTCAATTGTATTTAACGACTAATGAATTAAGAATATTTCAAAATCCTCTTCAGAATCAAGAATGTAATTTCAGTTTCAATCCAAGAGTTCGAGTGTATTTGAGTTACCTAAAAGCTTTATATCTGTTAATTATAGATGTTTGGTTTATGCTTTGTAATGTTTCTTTTTATGCTTATTTAACCATGAATTATTAAGCTAATATAATCAATTCTTGATGTAAAAAATAAACCAATAATGTGAATCCTCTAATAAACAATTATATATATATATATATATATAAATATAAGCTGGGTTGTTTCTCCCTAGCATGAAACATCAGCTTTTTGAGAGTTATAATGTTGTCACATCAGCCAAATCTACCATTAATCAGCAATTACAACATTAATTAACGGTGGGTTTAGCATTGGATTTAGAATACATCGAAATTTATTAAAAAACATAATCCAATAACAGCCCAGAAGCCATTACAACACAACGTTAAAATTATAATCCTTGAAAACATCATAAATCGTCTCTCTAAAATAATAAAATAAAAAGAACTCGATCCTCCAACCTAGAAAATCAAGATAGAGAATTCAGGATTAGAATCCCAGAATCTCAATCAAGGTATTCTTCCTCAATCCCAGTCATCATGTATTAGGGTTAACAAAGAGACCATTAGAATCATCATCGCTTCAGATTATCCTCCTTCAATTTACTAAATCCCTCAATCACGATGGAGTAACCCAAGGTTTAGTTTGACACGCCAGTAACGCCTTCTGTCAAACGATCGAGATTTAAGGTCCACCATTCTTCTTTGTGTTTGTCTCTTTGAAATTTTGTGTAAGTTTCTTCTTAACTCTGCAATGTGTTGTTCATACCGTATTTGTACTGAGATCAGTTGTCCTAATGAATCTTAACAACTATGGAAGTGAAAGCCATCAATAAGGTAATCCTATACCGAACTATCATGAGAAGTATTGTTTCTCTTTCATTCACTGTAAATGAACTCAACTTTTGCGAATGCCTTTTAATAATCACTTCGTTGGAAGTCTGCATAATTTGTTTCTGTTGAAATTGCTCTTTGTATTTCTTTTTTTTTTTTTTTTTTGAAAAAAGGATTTGATCTTTGTATTACTTATTACTTATTAGTGAGCAAGTTTAATTTCATATTTTGATTATGAGAAAAAAGTGTAATGTTTTAGGCTGCAAACGTTGAATTTCACAAGATCACTTGCTACTAGGTAGAAGAAACTTGAGACTCAGGTACAAAACTTACACCATATAATTTTGTATCTTTGTTTGTTTGAATTACCTGGAATTAAGGAATAGTAAAGGTAAAAGATGTAGTTCATTGTTCTTACTGAAATATGTAGGTTTTCTGATGCTAAGGAAGCTTGGATCATAGCCTAATTAATGTTTTTGAGTTCTAATTTCTATACCTGCATTTCTTTACTAATTTTTTTCCTTTATGGTTGTGCCAAATAGATCAGGTAACAGTACTTGTACAACAACTTTAGCTTAAAAAGTATTTGCTCTTGAAGGTATAGGTTCTTTCATTCTAAAATTAAACAGAGACTCATATGTATTAAAGATACCTCGCGTTAAGGATACTTATTGTATTTCAAGTGACTTTGTTCTAATGCTCATAGTCATTTGGTAAATTTTGCTAACGAAGTTGTCTTTATCATGTATGAATGAAGTGAAATATTTTTTGTATAAGGGGATGCAGAACAATTCTGAAGCAGGCTAGTTGACTATTCTTTTCTCTATTTCTTTTTCTTTAATTTCAACATAATTTTTATTTCCAATTTGTTTCCAATTTGTCAGGAGATTTCTTTCTTGACTGGTAGAAGAAGGTATGTTCAAGGTGGTCTCTCAGATCACATATCTGTTTAACTTAGCATATTTTGATTTGTTTCTATATCGTCATTTTGCGTATGGACTTTGATTAGTTGCTTAGAGATTCTTCAGAATTTCCAAATGATTTGTCTTTCATGGGTGTTTCACCATTCCCATAAGTTTTATAAAAGAATTCAAAACCAAAAGCGCAACGTAGCGCAGGTCCTAACCTAGTCTAAATAAAAGCATTAGTTTTTGACGGAGGAAAATTTTCCAGAAAAATGCCCTTTTATCAAAGAAAGAAAAGAAATTCCAAAAAAATGTATGATTGTTGTTGGTAAAAAAATGTTCGATATGATATAGAATAAAACAAAATGATATGTTCTATAGTATAAAATGAATACTCATTCCATATAGAATTATTTAATAGCATATTTATTTTTTATAATAATATCTTTCATTTTCAAAAAATTATAATTTTAATATGCATAGAAAAAAAATTCTATGTTTTTTATAAGTAATTTTATATTTAATTTTATAAGAAAAAAATTCCATTAATTTTTTATAAAAATATATAGAGTAAATAAAATAAAGGAGTTTTGAAAAATCTTATGTTCAGTTCAGCCATCACATGTCTATAATAGCAAAAATCAAGGCTCAGGATATCCTTGGTATCCAAAAGTTCGGATTTGGGTAGCATGAGATCTTATTTAGGGATCGTAGAAAGCCTAAAGGTTATAAGTAGAAAGATTTTGCTTTTGTGAGGGATAGAATTCATGAGTGAATTAATTCTTGGTCTTCAAATTTTTTATCAAGGGTAGAAAGGAGGTCTTTATTAAGTTTGTTTTGACAGCCATGCCATCTTATGTGATGACATGTTTTCAGCTTTTAGAGTCAATTACAGCGAATATTACTTTGGCGATTTAGATTTTTGGTGGAGAACTTTTCAAACCTCCAAAGGTTTTAGACTAAATGGGAAAAGTTATGCAAAGATAGACATGAAGGAGTTGTGGGTTTTAGAGCAATTGAGGATTTTAATTCGGCTTTCCTAGCCAAGCAGTTTTGGCTTATGCATAATCTTCATGAATCAGTTTTTAGAGGCAGATATTTTAAGGACTCTAGTTTATTGGTTCCCAAATTGGTGTATAACCCATCTTAAGGTTGGATGGGCATTATTTCTATGAGGGCTCTAGTAAGTAAAGGGTTAATTAAAGGAAAAAAATGTCAATTTAACAATGTATTTACAAAAAATCGTTGTTTTAACATCAAATTTTTGATATAATTGATTAAACATTCAATTTATTGTTGAGTTAACTCAGAAAATTGAACTTGTCATTCATCACAAATCAAAATTGTCTCTGAAATCGAAAGCCAAATATATTTTGGAAGTTTGATTCACTTTTTATCTTTGTTCTAAAGAACTCTAAGTTTGATTTTCTCTTTTGCACATCTTCCATATGCCGATGAGTAGAACTTACATGTCAATGGGCATGTGGATGCTCCTATGCACAGCACGGGTCGGGAATAGAAAATAAGCATGGTTTGTTTTCTATAGTACTCCGATCCGCTATAGTCTCAGGGAGCACGCATTGATATCAGGTCTTAACCGGAAACTGTATGAGAGCTAAGCCTAATGAGAACCCAGATTATGAAAGAATTGCTAGGGGTAATAGAATTTGGAAGAGGCGGTTTAAGGGTCGCAAAGACATATGACTACATGATGTCAATAAAGAACTACAGAAAAATAAAACCTGATCATATGGACGAACGACTGAAGATATTGATTTTGTATTCCATATGCATGGTTCTTAACGCTCCGATGAAGATAGGAAAAGATGCAACATATTCGAAGCCATTCTTATTGAGAAAGGTGGATGATCAGACCTTTTGCCATGGCATTTCTTGGGGAAGATAAAGCTTCTGAAAGATGCCAGGTAGATCGAGCATACAATGTTTCATTTTAAAGGAACAATTTAAGGTGTAGGATGGCCAATTCACGATTTTATTATTCCTCTGGAGGTGAAACTAAATTATGTCAGGCTTTGTCAATAGTTATAGTGTGTATTTTGTTAATATTGGTCTAAATTTGTGTTGCTTAGTTGTTGGAGTTTGAGGCAATTACAAATCTAAGTACCAACTGTAGAGAAGTCCATTCACTCGTAAGGTCAGACTATCTTAAGATGTGTGAGACTAAGTTCAAGAAACCAGATGCGATAGGATATTATCTTAAAGAAATCAAGGATTTCCTTGGTAATACTAAGGTTCTTCTCAACCCAACAAAAACCACAAGGGTTATAAACGCTCGTTTGTAGAGTATATAATATTCAACACGAGTTCAGCAGTGACTCAGGCAAGGGGAAAACGAATATGCAGACGTTTATATTGTGTGAAGACTTTTGTATCGTTATTATTAGAACTAGAACTGGTATTGCAATGGATTTGAGTTTTTTTAAAACTGGTATTTTGAAGAGTTTGTGTCGTCATTATTTGGACTAATCGAGAGGAGAGGACAGTGGAATGGAAAAGAGAGAGAATTAACTCAGGCAAATGGAGAGGAAAGAGAAAATACAAGCAGATAAAGAGAAGATAGAATATTTAAAATTTTGAATTTGGCGCTAGGGGGAAATATTGGAGACCAAAATGCAATTAGTTAGACCTGGTAAATGGTTGTACAAAAATTACAAATTGTTATATATTGTCTCATATTCATAAAATTTAGTTTTACGTATCGATCGAATTTGCTTTTTTGGTTATACAGTTTCTTACATTCGAATACAAGATGTGGCAACTATACTAGTGCAACAATATATTTAAAACTTAGATATATTAATTCTTTCTCCTTGGTTTGGTATTATCTACAAAGTGATCTTAACAGTATAAGAGATATGTTGTGTAGATTGTATTGTTTCATAAGAACTTAATATATATATATATATATATATATATATTAATCTTATTCAAAATACATATGATTAGAATAATTCATTCTATATTTATATGTAATTATTTCAATTATATTTTTATATAACAACTTAATAATTTCAATTATACATATGATTAGGATACATTTTATTTCATAATAAAAGGTTCCCAATAATAACAATCGAATTGTATTGTCTAATGTGGCGTCTTATGTGGTATTTTTTGCATTAAAAAAAATCAATAGATTCTTTCAATTCCATGCATCCATACAAGAAACTCACTAATTCTTTATTTCCAGATGTTACAACTATTATTACGCTACTCTTCATCAATTATTTCTCAATTTTTACGAACACAATTCTTCATCTAAATTACAGACACAATTATTCTTCTTCCACTCTATATTACATTTGCATCCTCAAGCATCATTCTTTATTCCAGTCTCTATTCTTCCATCTTTTACTTCAACAAAAGCACACTCTGAGATGGTTCTATTTCCAGAGTGGCCTCCTTATGATCTAGATTTATCATATCCTTCAGAGTGGTTACAAGTAAAGGAATTTGGAAGAGGCGTAACATCTACTGTGTTTCTTGCAGCATGGAAATTTGGAAATTTTCAAAAGGCGATAAAAATCTATTGAGATCTCGCAAGATTATATACTCTTTGAATAGGAGCATATGTTATTAGGTCTCCTTACACTATTTATTCTTACATATATGAGATAACTCGTGATGAGTTAGATCTGATGAGAACGAAACACAATCTTCTTCTTGAATACATGTCTGGTGGAAGTCTTAAGGAGTTAATTCACAAAAATCATCCAAGAGGATTGTGCGTGTCAAACGTCAGAGAAATTTCCAAAGATATTCTCAAAGGGATTGAAATTATACATGAGAATAACATAGTGCACTATGACATAAACCCGACAAATATACTCCTATACCATGCCAGTGAAGAATGGAGTTAGACGGGGTTTTCGTCTACAATTGCAGACTTTGGGTCAGCAATGGATGGTGATTCAATGATGCAATACGGACAGTGATTGACTCATAAATCAAGAGATAAGTGGTACAAAGCTCCAGAGCTTGTAAACTTTGGGGCAATCGACTTTGCAGTTAATATTTTGACTTTCAGATGCACAGTATTGGAGATACTAATAGGAAAATCTCCTTGGAAGAAATATGAAGGAAATGGTCAAAATTGGTAAATAGCCGTCTCGAATACAAATGAACAACCTTACATACCAGATTGGTACTCCAACGACACAAAAGATTTTCTCCTTAACTGTTTCCATAGGAATATTGATGAAAGGTGGGGAGCAATTGCACTCCTCAACCATCCATTTCTCATTAATATGTAATATTTAGTAGGTTAAGATTCCTCTTTTGTATAACATATTTTATGTTAATTTTTTGTATAAGCTACTACTATTTAAATATTATGTGAATTTATATGTTATGTGGATACTATAAAGATATATGTATCAATGCTATATGTATCAATTGTCTTGTATATCTTAGCTTCAATCACCGACAAATACAAGCGGTATAGTTGTAACACCCCGCTCCCGCCCTTGAGAGACAAGGTGTTATTCCTTGGCCTTGCCAAAAATACCTTTTTTGAAAAAATCGATCGACACCAGAAGTCTTGTTCAAAATTCCTGGAAATGAGAAAATAAAGAGGGGTGAGTAATAAATTACTCAGTGAAGAGATCACTTCTGCCCACTGAGACTTAAAGCTCTAGCTTAATTAAAGAAAATCTATCTTATACATAGAAAGCAAACATATAAAACTCGTGTTTTTCAATAAGTTGTACCAAACATGTCGGATTGCCTATAGTAACCAACATCACACAACAGCTCAACCATCCTATAAATGGCTTCAAAGCCACTACAATCTATCATTTTATTCGTCATGGAAGCGACAGCCCGTAACTTGATACATTCCATGACAAAATGCCTTCATGGAAGCGACAGTTCGTAGCTCGATACATTCCATGTCGCGATGTCTTCATGGAAGCGATAGCCGAAGCTCGATACATTCCATGTCAACCCTTTAAGAGACTCTTCTTTAAATTTATTAAATACTTTTCTAACTTTTAACTAATCAAACAATATTCTATCTCTCACGAGATTGAATAACACCAAAATATACATATATTTATATAATAATAATTCAAACAACTATCCTATTTCAAAAATCACAAAAATCTCTAATATAATATTTATATATTATATAATATTTATTTATAATTATAATATATATATATATAATATAGGGATAAATGTGCCATAATTAAACTAAAGCTAAAAGACTCACAGATCACGTCCTCACCTCAATTGGCCGGTAAGCAGTTCAAAATTCGCAGAAAAATACGTTGAAACCCAAAATCCAGTAGCTACCTTCGTGTACAACCAACAAACAAAAATTAGGTTTCATACACTCAGAAAACGGATGTTACTTGCGCAATAACAAACATATTTTCTGATAAGATCTTACCTTGATCTGTCGTTCCGACGGTTCCGTTGGCTTCCTACATATGTCATATATCCAAAACAAACTAATTCGACACCTCACCTTAATCTGATTGTATCTTCTTTAATACGACTCAGATTGAGATTTTGCTTTCGGTTATGAAATCTTGAGAGCAAGCTCTTTCCAAATCTATAAAGATCACGATCAGAGACTCAGTGACCAATTAGTGATGAACCCCGAAAGTTATCAAAATGGACACGTTTCTGAATTGCAGCCAGATTGATCGTAACTTTCTCAATACTACTCCGATTGACAAACAAATTTTGGCTATGGATTCTTGAGAGAAAGATATATCTAACAATATGAAAAACATGATCGGCGGATCAGTAAAACAAAAGTTATGGGCCCTGAAAATAGGCTGTTTGGACTAGATTCCTTACCAGTTTGAAGCTTGGATGGTTGGCTCTACAAATTTCGGCGACAAAGATGGTGGTTTCGGGGTTCAAGGTTGCAACTTGCTTGAGGTGAAATATGCAGAAGCGGCATGGAAATAAGGGGAATAGGTGAGATATGAGTTTGGTTAGGTTTAAGGTTGAGATGACTTATCTTTCCTTATTTTTCTCAACAGACTTTTTCTTTCAAGTTCAAACTCATATTCTTCTCTTTTTGGGCTTATGGGCCACGAAATTGAGTTCCTAAAACTCATGTTTGGGTCTCACAATAGTGATAGTAGTACTAGTTATACTACTTATACTATGTTTACTAAATTTTATTAGTATAGTATAATTAATACTGGTTCTACTTAGTATACTACATTTATCTAGTTATGACATCCACCAACAATTTACATCTACGATTACTTCAATGAATGTACGATACATAACCATACGACGATGTTGACGCTCATTGTATCCTGCCAAAGCAAATATGAAAAATTCAATCAGTATAGTAATACTAGTATCACTTTTACTCAGATTTCCTATCGCGAAATCACCTTAAATTGGAATCAGGTTCTAATAAACAATACATTATGATTCAAAATCTAAAATACATTTGTTATCAAATTATTGTCCAAATCGACCCAGAAATCATGGTAATTGACCCAAAGTTAATCAAATCCTTAGATCCTAAATTTCTTATCAATTTTGCATAATCTAGATTTTGATGGTGGTGTAAAGTAAAATATTCGACGGTGATGTTATCCCACGTTGTAGTGGCGAGTCTCCCAGGAGACAGTAGACGTCGGAAAGCCTAAATGGCGACAGCAAGTCTCACAGGTTTCGTTTCTTCGTACAATAAAAAAATTATTAAAAAAAATTAAAACAAAATAGAAAAGCATTTCGAATTTAATATATATTCTGAATTCAAAAGAAAGAAAATAAGGAGGGATATTTACGGATAACACATTTCATTAAATTGGAGTGGGTAGTTAGATTGAAAGTGGATATAAGAGATTTATATTTCTCCAAAATAGACTTCTCGGCTATTGCCCAAAAGGAAAAAAAAACTAGCCACATCTATATTCTGGTTTCTAAATGAGCCTAATGTATTCTTGAAACCCAATTATCTATTGAATAAATTTATTTGTGATAAAAAAGAAAAAGAAGTTCTATATTTTGGCAAAAACAACCATATATTTTAGAGAAATTTGATCTCTTGCTTCATTTCTCATTACCAATTAAGTACCTACCCAACTTATAAACCCTACCCAATTTCAACCCAATTTAGGCCCAATTTAACCCTATACTTCTTGTCTCTTTTCCTTAACATAGACCCATCTTAGCCTGGTCCACTATATCTAAAATCTCATGCACAGCCATTAAAATAATACTACATGTCAACTCATGTAGGTAACTGAATAGAAGTTCCTACACTTTAACTTCTCTGCTTGAACAATCTAGAAACTACTGAATCCATTGGCTAAATATCTTTCTCAGCTTCATCTGTTTCCTCCAACATCATTCTTTATTCACTGTGCTCAAAGGCAAAATCACGCTAACTTGTAAGTATTATTGCTCCTATCTTCGCTTCATTAGGTCTGAATTCTGTGTTTCTTCTGTTATTCTCCCCAACTCGGTCTCATTCTCATTATTTGGGATTTTATGGACATAGTTTTCTTCTACATATTTTTTTTCATCGAAATTGGTTCTTCTTTAGATTTTGTTCTCGGCGGGTTTTGGGTTTCACTTTTCCTTGTTCTTCATTACGTTTGATTTCGCCTTTCACTGTTCCGATTTTGCTTTTCGGTTTGGATTTTTCATTGTTTTAGAAGGACCCTCTCTGATTTCGCACCGTCTTCTGTGCTTCTTCTTATACGGAAGTAAGTTTATTTAGATTTTGATGTCGTGTGGATTTTTGGGTTTCGCGCTATGTTATGTGCTTTTTCTTCTTCATATGACTCAAACATTTGTTTGTTAGCAAATACTGTATACTTTCTCTCATACCTCTTTGATTTTGTTGTTATATGACAGATCAGGAGTGTCAATCACAGTTTTTTCAACATCACACTGATATTTTATCTCATTCTCACCGGGTTCGTTTCGCTTTGCAAAGACACAATATCAGGTTGCATATTTGGTACTTTACACTTATTGACCTTTAAGACCTTGCTTTTGTCTTCTATTTCCTCAACTTCGTCATTGGTTCTCTATACTTACTTTTGCCTAACCAGTGCTTGCACCACTTATTCAACATGTTCATTCAACGTCTTCACTCCGTTTATACCAACGTCTTCTCATGTGCTACTCTTTTTGGTCATTACCAGTTAGACGCTATTTCATATTATATATGGTTCATTTTTAAGTATCCGATAAAATACCCTGTAACTGCTACATTCTCATGTGCCTTATACATTGTCCTCTACGTGGTACATTATATTGTATCATCTTCATATTACTGCATTGCATTCTATATGTAATACATAACCATGTATTAAGAAGGGTGATGTAACGGACGTTATCTATACTTACTTTGTTGTTCTCACTTTGTTTATAGTTTGCTACTGGGTATCCGTTACATTACAAGTTAGACGTTTCACTACAAGAAAATGCAAGATTTGGGACGTTTTTTAGCAACGCATTTACAATGCAGCTGATTTGGGACGGTTTAGCAACGCGTTTACAACGAAATAGAGATTCGTTGTAAAAG
>OVAX01002894.1:0-24671 GCA_900406405.1 Lepidium africanum | reverse complement strand
CTCTCTCAGCATACTTATATATATATAATAATATAAATTTCCACTAGGAGGAAATACAACACTATGAAGATTGATATTTCAAAGGCCTTTCTATTATCTACTCTCTCTGCATTGAATTTTCCAGAAAAGTACATTCTCTGGATACGAAGGTGCATCACAATGGCCTCCTTCTCTGTTCAAGTAAATGGAGAACTTGCGGGTTATTTTCAAAGTGCAAGAGGACTGCGGCAGGGGTGTGCTTTATCCCCATATCTTTTCGTAATCTGTATGCACGTCTTGTCAAAGATGCTAGATAAGGCGACATCAAATGGAAAGATCGGGTACCATCCATACTGCCAAAGACTTACTCGTACCCACTTATGTTTTGCAGACGATATGTTGGTATTGCTGATGGGAAAAAGAGCTCCGTTGAGGGCATTCTTGAGGTTTTCAAGGACTTTGAGGATGCGTCGGGACTACAAATAAGTCTAGAAAAATCCACAATTTATACAGCAGGAGTCTCCGACATGGAAAGAGAAGCCATTCTTGACCAATTCCCCTTCGCTCATGGAACACTTCCAGTGAGATATTTGGGTCTCCCTTTGTTAACGAAGCGGATGACAGTTGCTGATTACACCCCATTGATTGAGAAGATAAGGTCTCGGATTAGTTGTTGGACAGCGAGGTTCTTGTCTTTTGCGGGTAGACTCCAACTGATTGGATCTGTTATTCATAGCCTCACAAATTTTTGGATCTCAGCTTTCAGGTTACCTAAAGCATGTATAAATGAAATCGACAAACTCTGTGCAGCTTTCCTTGGGTCTGGTCCAGATTTGAATCCGAAGAAAGCAAAGATTGCTTGGAAAGAGGTGTGCAAACCAAAAGCAGAGGAAGGACTTGGACTTCGATCAATAACAGAGGCAAATAAGGTTAGTTGTCTGAAGCTAATATGGAGAATCCTATCATCTCCTACTTCTATATGGGTCAGGTGGATACACATATACTTAATTCGCAAAAGCTCTTTTGGGTTCATGGATCTGGGCAAAACTGTTAAAATATAGAGAAATAGCAGCGAATTTTACAAGGGTAGAAGTTCAGAATGTGTTACAGGAAAAGGGGTTGGTCATAAGAAGAATCATCGATTGAGGCTTAGCAATGACTTGTCGGAGAAGTTACGATTAGAGAAGTTGTTTAAAGATTCTCGAAGATTCATCTCAAGCTTATCTCTTTAACTTAAGCTTATCTCTTATATTCTTATTCCTTAAGCTATTAGGATTTCCATTTATTTTCTATTTAAGGCATTGTTTAGCAATTGATTGTTTTTTACCAAAACTCATATTGTTCTAAGAAATCAAGGGAAACCGAGATCCTGATACGTTCGCGTATTAGTTGTTCCTTTCTTTTGTTCTTCGAGAACATTGGATTGAAGTTCTTACTTTAATAAACTTCCACGTTTTAATCAAACTCTGTTTTAAAAGATCGATACTTTGTTTTTTTGGAAAGGATTCGAAAGGATTAGTTTCACGATAACAGAATGGATCATATACATCGTTTTAGTATGACGTGTGGACTCCACTTGGGAGATTAATTGATTTAACAGAATCCAGGGGTTGTATAGACATGGGAATTGAGATCCATGCCTTTGTAGAAATGGTTGTACAAACGCATAGAGGTCGACGACACCGATCAGAAATGCTTGAGAATATTGATCATGAGATCCGTAAGCTGCAACTTCGTGGTCTGAGGGATCAGAATGACGTACGTTTATGGAGAAGATGGGAAAACAATTATGTCTCAAATTTCAGATCAAAAGAAACATGGAAACTTATTCGTACAGCGCAGCCACATGTAGAATGGTACAAGGGTATATGGTTCTCTTACGCCACACCTAAGTACTCTTTCCTCTCCTGGCTAGCGATACAAAACCGCCTTTTAATCGCTCAGGTTTTAACCCTATATTCTACTGCAAGTGCACAGCAAATCCTAGTAGTATTTAGGGGTCGAATTCCACAAGGAACCAAGATTAAACTTTTGATTCTTCTATTCTATTTAGGGGTCGAGCGCTTCTATAGCTGAGGGCATTGATCGATCGATCAAAGGATTGATCGATCGTTCTCTCTTCTCGCTGAAAACTCCAGAAATTGCTCCAAACCTCTCCAATGCAATCCATTGAGCATGATTCCAATTCTTCGTACTTTTGACCTGAAAAGACTCTAAAATACAGACAAAGACTCTGAAAATAGCTGAATTAATAGGCTCAAAACCAATAAAGGTATATCACCTTTCAACTGGAGACAGGGTGGCAAAATGGAACTCTGGAGCTAATGTTTCATGTGTTTTATGCAACGACCCAATGGAAACACGTGACCATCTTTTTTTCAACTGCAGATATTCTGCAGAGATTTGGAATAACCTTGCCAAAAACCTCCTCAATACCAAGTATACAACACAATGGAACATTATCTTAAAGATACTCATTGATCCCTCTATCAATAAGATCCTCCTTTTTCTTCTGCGATATGTGTTTCAGATCACTATCTACTTGATATGGACGGAACGTAATGGTCGAAGACATAGAGAACCACCACTCCCTCCAATCCGGCTTATCCAAATTATTGATCGAGAAGTTCGAAACCGAATATCATCAATCCGGGAAATGGGAGTTATGAAGCATAAAGGCACAATGGAAGTTTGGTTTGCTTCGCGACAATGAAAAATTTAATTTGATAGTTTCTAATTTTTGTCTTTTTTGATCACTTTCAAACAAAGTCACAAGCATTGTAAAAACGTTTTTTGAATTAGTTTAACATTTATTCAAAAAAAATAATAATAATCAATAAATGACCAACTAACTAGTCGCGACGAGCATTCCCCATCAGTACCATCTCTCCAGTTTGCAAAGAAAACCAACATGGCAGAGGAAAACCGCAAAACATATCCGAAGAGTAACGGACTAAAAGTATAAGGTGAAGCGTAAGGGATGATGAGCAGAAGTAGAGCTGTGAGATAAATACCACCTGAGGCCAAGAAAAATATAGCAAGCCAATGATGTTGTCCCAATACCAAGTATAAGCCTGAAACAAAAGCCAAAGACATGGCAATAATAGAAAATCCCAAAAGTGGGACTATAAACTTGAAAGTTGTCAAGATACATTTCAGGTTTGCTGTTGCCATAAGTGAAACTGTTGATATAATAGCACTGTAAACGGCAATGCTATTGCAGATGACAAAAGCATGAAATGCAGATTCTTTGTAAGAATGATTGATATATGACTTGAACTCTGTGCTGTTGTAACCTAGTGGCACACTCAAGCCTGCAGCAAAAGCCATTGTAGTTGTAGCCACCAATGTTGCCACCACAAGTAGAGTGTTTACTGTCTTTGTGAATTTCTAGGAATAAGTCCTGATCTGTCGTAGGACCAGTAAGATCTGTTGTTTGTGAAGTTCTAGCGGTACCAGCAGACACCAATACCACCCATATTAACCACTGAAAATTTTCAATGATGTCAAACATATAATGATGTAAACAGCTTATGATACAATAAATGAATATGTATCTGGCGTAGAAGAGTAAGCCAAACCTGTTGAAGTGAAGGAATTGCCACGGTTTGATCCTCAGATGCATCTAAAGCAGTGAACCCTGTGTAATTCCTTATACTCGAGTCAACTTACAATCATGTATGAAGCGACTTACAAATTTGGGATGAGATTTTATGCTGGCTAAATGTAACGGTGTGTTTCCTTCTACATCATGGGAGTGAGGTCAATTCATCATGAGATCATGGGAATGAGGTTAATTCATCAAATCTCATGATAAATTGATCACGTAAACAGAGAATTGATTCTTCTTCTTGCTTTTCTTCTTTGAGTGTACAGAGATTGAGAAGTAGAGAGAACGCTAGAGTAAACCCACCTTGTGGATCTTGCACCAGTTAGGTGGACTAATTGCTGAAGCGCAATAGTTCTTGCTACGTCTCTGCAATTTCATTTCCTGGCATCTCTTTTCTTCATTCATCTTTCACTTTCTGCAGCTAGCTCCAACATCAACAGGACGGCATAAAACTGTATATTCTCTTACTTCTCTCTCCTTGTTTTAGAACTCAATTCTCAAAACATGATATACAGTATGTAAGATAACTTAGTTCCACACAAATTCTCAAATAACTTACATCTTTTCCTTGGTTAAATTACAATGAACTAGCAGGTTAAGGAAAAAGCCAATGGAACAACTAAATTACTAAATGGAAACGTTCATCGTCGGAGAAAAAAGAGTAATCAACCATACTTGCTTTTATTACGTCCAGATAGTACACGTTAAAAAAAAACTATAACACACGCTGAATCGCTGATCATATCTGGAAATTAGGTGAAATCATAATTATCTTCATTGAAAACCGTCAACATATAACTGAGATAATGGCCAGAGATTTTCTCATGAGGCACCATTGGGAACAGGTAAGGTACTAGGAGGATTGTGCTCAAAGTAAAGGAGATCACAAAGGCAGCCAACAAGCTTCTTCTAAGCACGTTGTTACGCTTTATTGTAGCATTCACTCCCCAATAGAACGCAAACGACATGAAGCTTAGAGCATAGAAGAGTGATGGTAAAGCCAAGTTTAACGCTCTGTTCGCAACTTTTTGATCTCCTAATTGTGCCCAAATAAGAGCAATTATTGCTACAATTGAGCTATACATTGCCATGGCATCGAAGATAACAAAGTTTGTGAGGTTCTGGTCATTGACCAAAATGGCCATGCCAGAGTTTGGAGCAGAGCTGTTAAATCCACCTGGTATTGTAAAACCTGCAGCAAATGTCATGGTCCCTACAAGAGTTGCCACCACTAACAGAACTTGGACAAGGTCTTTGTACTTTCCACCACCAACTACTTTCCCACTTCTAAGTTTTATCTCACTCGTGGGTAGCCAGTTAATAGCTGTCGGCTTGTAAGCGAATAATAAGACTATCAACGTCATCCTCTGTATTCCCAAAAAAGAAATAGACACACATGCAATAAGATCTATGTGGTTTGATACTAGAATAAAGAGTAATATCAAGAAAAAGATATGTTATACCTCCCGAAACACGTAGTCAGGGTTCAGGTTATTCTCTACGATATCCAGAGGTGTTAAGCCATCAGTGTTCTGAATATTTAGGACTCCTTTTGTGATCGGACAAAGATTATTAAGTGTACTAGGCCGCCAATTTATGGTGGCCAGGTGCACAGGTGTGTTCCCATCCATATCTTGCTCCTCCATCAGACGATACATCATACTGTAATCCTTGATACAATCCTTAAGAAAATATCTAGCTCTCCCACTCTTTGCTGCAATGTGAAAAATGTTTTGACCTTTTCTGTTAAGCTGCTCTATTGAATCTGGAAAACGTTCTAGAAGCTCCATAAATATTCTCCTGTGACCTTTCTCCACAGCTCTATGGATTGGATAGGAACCATCATCATCACAGTCAAAAACGCTTAACGATGTTGTGTCTAACAACATGCATAAGCCTTTATGAAACCCTACAGATGCTGCAACTGAAAGACAAGTTCGTCCTTCGTCTCGCTTGTTGGCAAGACTCGGGTCTTTCTTGAGGATAACATCAAGAATATCTGCCCAAACAAGTAGGAACTTAGACTCAAGCTTTCAGTGAAGAAATATGAACAACTTAGTTTGGAAACACACCTATATTCTTAGATTTCAGAGCTGCATGCACAAGCGATTTTCTCCCTTCCAATTGTGAGGCTATGTCAGAGGTGTTGCCGTGGATGTTATTACCATGGTGGTTCAACATTGCCCTCACAAGTGATACTTTACAAGCGCTAACTGCAAGATACAATGGATATACTCCATCCTTATTTGCAAGAAACGAAGCAGATTTTTCCGCATCCACAAGACATGCAGCAGTCTTAAGAGTTCGGCGAGAATGCTCCAAATGGTAAGCCATGGTTCCCACGGATATGGAGTATTGCTGACACATCAAAAACTAGTACATACATAATTACTGTATTAGATGCGTGTAGAAAAAGTAAGTAGTTTGAGATACTAAAAGATTTAGAAGAACAAGAGATTCGACCTAACAAAGATAGCCAAGAGTGTAATCCTAATACATGAATGACTACTCGCAAAACAATATAGTGAAAACCTTAAGGACTAAAGGTCAAGACAAGGCTTGGATAGTTTGAAAGAAAGTTTGTGCTACAAGTTTTGCTCTAATAATGAGCACAAAGCTTTCTCCTGAGAGATAATATGAACTAATGAATCTATTAAGGTCATTTAAATTCCGCTACATCAATTTCTATGTATAACTCTTTATAACATCAACTCCTCATAACCAATAACTCGAGAAGAAATGCAAATGCAATACCTCTCTTAAGGCTAAGTGCAAAGGAGTATCTTCATTTTTGTCTGTTAAAACATATGGATTCAGCCTCTTCCTATCTTCTTTAGCCAGTCTAGCTGAAAAAGACGTCACCAACACAACAAGAGCCTCAACAACTTTTGAATGGCCTGCACGAGCTGCCACATGAAGCGGAATCTGATCGTTTCTATTTAGCTCCAACAAAAGAGATGGGCATTCATAGACTATGCTATTTACTAGTTTAAGATGACCGGAGGCAGCAGCAAGATGAAGAATGGAATCTCCTGTATAGGTTTTGAAACATGCCATTGGTGTTTCCCAGCTTTTCATTTTCTCCAGAAATTCTATGTTCCCACCC
This sequence comes from Lepidium africanum, assembly GCA_900406405.1. NCBI lineage: Eukaryota > Viridiplantae > Streptophyta > Magnoliopsida > Brassicales > Brassicaceae > Lepidium > Lepidium africanum. The sequence goes on along the minus strand of OVAX01002894.1, from coordinate 17,976 downwards.
CGTACTGCACAAAAAATCTCTGAACTCATTGCCACAGATTCACCAGGGAGGTTGTAAAGATCCGACAGCGCTGGCATAGATTTGGTGACTCCTATAAGTGATGTAGTGCCATCTCGAGCGTTTTGAGACAAACCTTGTGAACCGATGAGTGTGCAAGGCACATTTGTTGTTCTCTGTGCCTCATTTCCATTTAAACGGTCTTTAGAACTGTCCATCTCAAACCTAAAATTATCACACACAAATTGTTTGAAACACACAAAAACAATAACAAAAAACGACTATTCCAAAGAAGAGGGGGCAGAGAGAGAGACTTACACCAAGTGGAAGGAAAATATGAGAAATGCAATAGGAAGAGTTGTTAAAGCTTGAGAGAGGAGGAAGAGTAAAAGTTCCTACATTTATATCAAAATTCTTTAACGTCTCCTCGTGAGCCATTTGCTGGCAGAGATTAAAGTGTTGACTCTAATGGTCACCTCTATAAGGGAAAGGTCTTTCTTTAATCAAAAATCAAAAGTCAACGATTTGATCTTCCCTACACTCAAACATGACTTTGTCGCAAATCAATAAATGCAATTGATACAAAGAGTTAACATCGTAGAGATTAAAAAACATTTGAATTAATAAAGTCTTTGAATTTTGATTCCTCGTGCAATGTATCTACCGAGAGCTTACTGTATGGTCACCTATAAATCAAAGGGCCAAAGGTATTTTTATAAAATAGAATTAACAAGAGGATATTTACATGGTTTTTTTGTTTATAATCCGTAAACTTTTCCCCTTGTGGAACTTTATAAAAGATTTTTTAGACTGACAAAAAAGAAAGAAATAGTCATCAATTTTATCTTCTTTACTCTCAAATTTTGTCGTCTCTTATATGAAATGTAGTAAAAGAAAGACAAGAGTTTACTAACATTGATAAGTTGGAATTGAGATTGACATAAAAGTCGTGTCCTAATAAAGTCTAATTTATTTTGTCTGGGAGATAGTGACAACTTGACCCATCTACCCCAACTACCCATGGCGGGACAATGGCGGATCTATTGGTGAGATATTCAATTGATCTTTCACCATTCTATTTTTACTACATATTTTTTTGTAAATTGCTTGATTTTATAATTGGAAAATTTCACAAAAATGCCATATAAATTTCTAGAATAAGTAAAAATGCCACAAAATCTCATTCATTATGGCACAGAAGCTCATTCTTCAAGATTATGCCCCGATACAATTGATGAAAAGGACCTTGTGTCACAAACTTCCAACCATTCATCCTTTCTTTTTTCATTCTTCATTCATCTTACCCATTATCCATTATTCATTTTCTTTTTATCTTTTCAATATTTCTGCAAATCTTCGTTTCAATTTTATTGGATGTCCCTGAAAGGACTCGTATACTTTTCCAGTTTCATTTCCTTCTTTATGCTTTCCAGTGATGTCGATTTGTTCAAATGTTATGTTTCCGAAAATCATTTATATCAATTTCCATGTCCATATTCATGTTTATAACAGTTTCCATATTCATGTGCATGTTTATGATCATTTTCATGTACATGTTTATGTCCATGTCAGTAATATAATCTGTTGACTTTATAGTCAAACACAACGCGACACTTTTGTTTTTTCTAACAAGTCATATTAAGGATAATTTATGTTTTTCATCAGAAATGTGTTTTGTTTTATGTTATTAACGGTTCTGTTTGGATTAGTGTAGTAATATTCTCACAATTAGTATCCGTAAGTTTGGTGCTAATTAGGTAAGTATCACTAAATTTAATTTCCCCATGTGTCAATCCGTTTGCTCCTATGTATCAAGGCATCCAAAGCAGGCCATTAGCATGGCCTTCCCATCTTAGACGATCTCTACCTTCAAGACCAAAATCTATATATTACAACTTACAAGTGATACTAAACAAGTCCGAATCTTCAAGTAAATTTCATTAGTATCTTTATATTCGATTTTGTGTGATTCTTAAACACAATAGAAAGTAAAAGAATTCACCACTGATACAAAGAATTGAAAGTCGTCAGCATAAGAAAACTTGCAACTCAAGGGACACAGTGTATATATAGGGAAGATTGCTAGACTATATTGTGGTTTTTCAAGGCAAAATTCGAACTCAAAGCTTGAACATCACGAGAAAACGGAAATTGATTATTTTTGTCAAAAACTTTGATGTTTAACCAATAAATGACCAACTGACTAGCCGCGACGAGCATTCCCCATCAGTACCATCCCTCCAGTTTGCAAAGAAAACCAACATGGCAAAGGGAAACCGCAATACATATTGAAATAGCAAAGGACTAAAAGTATATGGTGAAGCATAAGGGATGATGAGCAGAAGTAGAGCTATGAGATAGATACCACCTGAGGCCAAGACAAATATAGCAAGCCAATGATGTTGTCCCAATACCAAGTATAAGCCTGAAACAAAAGCCAAAGACATGGCAATAATAGAGAACCCCAGAAGTGGCACAATAAACTTGAAAGTTGTAAGCATACATTTCAGGTCTGCCAATTGTGTTCCTATAAGAGCAACTGTTGATATAACAGCACTATAAACTGCAATGCTATTGCAGACGACAAAAGCATTAAATGCAGATTCTTTGTAAGAATATTTAACATTTGACTTGAACTCTGTGCTGTTATAACCTAGTGGCACACTTAAACCTGCAGCAAAAGCCATTGTAGCCACCAATGTTGCCACCACAAGTAGAGTGTTTACTCTATCCTTGTGCATTTTTAGGATTAAGTCTTGATCTTGTGTTGGACCAGGACTGTCTGTTGTTCGTGAAGTTCTAGTGGTACCAGCAGACACCAATACCACCCAAATTAACCACTGGAAATGTTCAATGATGTCAACATATAAAGATGTAAACAGCTTATGATACAATGAATATATGTACATATATATCCGGCATAGAAGATTAGACCAAACCTGTTGGAGTGAAGGAATTGCCGCGGTTTCATCCTCAGCTGCATCTAAAGCGGTGAACCCTTTGTAATTCTGTATCCTCAAGTCAACTCTACTGTCATGTATAAAGAGACTTACAACCTTGGGATGAGACTCTATGCTGGCTAAATGTAATGGTGTGTTTCCTTCTACATCTTGTGCATTGATTAACCTTTTGATATCAGTTTTTTTGAGCAGATAGCTAACAGCTCCTGCATTCCCGCTTTCAGCAGAGAGATGAAGAACGTTTTGACCCTGAGCGTTAAGCATCTCTATTGTGTCTGGGTGGTGTTTTATGATCGCCTTGAGGGTTTTGGTGCGACTAGGAATGCAGGCTGAGTGAATGGGGAAAGAACCATCTTCATTCTTAATGTAAGCAACCTGTGTAGAACTTGAAAATCTGGTTAGAATGTGCTTCACTCCTATGTCATATCCAATGGAAGCTGCAAAGGCAAGTGGAGTTCTTCCCTCTTCATCCCTCGAGTGAACCAGATCTGAGTCACTCTCCAATATAGCTGTAAGTATTTCTGCCTTGACAGTAAGAAATGATATTTAAAAGATTGACTCCACAAGACAAAGATGCAATTCACTGGATTAAAATGTACAAAACTGACCAAGATTCTGGCTTTTTACTGCAGCACACAAAACCGATTTCCCAACAAAGCTTGCATTCATACCCTGTACCATAAGCTCCACAAGTGAAACATATCCAGCTTCAGCTGCCAAATATAAAGGAGATACACCCTCCTTGTCCAGAAGAAAGCAAGTGCTCTGATCTTCACGAACAAGTTTCAAAGAAACAGATACATGGTTTCCTTTCAGGGCAAGGTGCAATGCAGTATCACCATCATTGTTGTAAACTCTGAAAATATTTCCAAGTATTATCTGCTGCGATCCAACCATGACATTTCTATCTTGTGGAAGCTGTCTTAAGGATCCAATAAGAAGTTCAACTATCAACTCGTGTCCTGCTGCAGCTGCTACATGAAGAGCAAGATCTCCCTTGGAGTTTTGTCTCACAAGAAGAGTCTGATAATGAGAGAAATTTGGGAAGAAGTTACCATTCAAGTTCGGGTCCCAACTTCTAAGAACGTTTAGCTCATGGTCAAGGATACGCCTCACAAGTTGGTCATGACCATAAATGACAGCCAGGTGAAGGATCGTGTTTCCTTCAAAAGTGACTTGATCTAGAACAGGAATTTCATTCTTCTGCATGATTTTTCCAAAGTCTTGCACCTTACCCATAACCACTACTCTGTAAGTCTCAGGATCCATAGATGCAAAAAAAAATACAGAGATCTTACTAGGAATATAACAAGGCAAATTGGAGCTGCTGGACTTAAAAACCAGCTGTCATATAGATCCGTTTGTTTAATCCAGGATCTTCTGAAGCTTTAGCCACAAGTGTTATACGTTTGATTTCCTCAAGGAAGCTGAGAGTTTATGCTTGTAACTCTAAAACTCTGGGATCTGGAGAAGCATAATGACATTTGTATATGTTGTACATATATACTTATGGATTATTTTATACACATATACCAAGATAAGTCATATGGGAACGTGATTCATGTAAGAATCTTGGACTAATTGGCTAGTTGTCAGTCAATGTTTTAGATAATTTACTAATTAAACAGAAAAATAGCAATAAACAGCTACATTTATGTAAACAAGTTGTCTTATTATAATGATAATGGTTTCTCAAAATAAGTTACATCTTTTCCATGGGTAGATTACAAAGAACTAGTAGATTATTGTGAAGAACTAATGGAACAACTAATTGCACACATTCATAATCAGAGGAAAAAAGAGCAATCATACTTGCTTTTATTACATCCATTAAATAGACACACAAAACCATTAAACACACTTATCAAATATAGAACTTGGTATTGCAGAAGTTATTATTTTGAAGTACTTTCGACTTTTCCACTCCCAGTGACTCCACCCTCTCCACACACGGTGTGACCATTGCAATGATATTCGTCATCGGCTTCATTAACAAACATCAAAAGCATAAAGAGATATAGAGATGTGACTTCTTTAATAACAGGAACGCCAGAAATCTGCGGGATCACGTAAGGAGCAAGGAGGAGAGTTGTCACAAAATAGAAAATCACAAACAAACCGAGCATGGAGTGTCTAAGCATGCTGTTATATTTTATTGTAGTATCTACGCCAAAATAGAACGCTGCAGACATGAAGGTTAAAGCAATGAAGAGTGATGGTAAAGCCAAGTTAAACGCTCTGTCTGCAAGTTTTTGATCTCCTAGTTGTGCCCAGATAAGAGCAACTATTGCTATTATTGAGCTATACATTGCCATGGCATCAAAAAAAAGAAACTTCGTGAGGTCCAAGCTATCGGCCAAAATGGCCATGCCAGGTTTTGGATCAGAGCTGTTAAAGCCACCTGGTATTGTAAAACCTGCAGCAAATGTCATGGTAGCTACAAGAGTTGCCACCACTAGAAGAACTTGGATAAGATCTTTGTACTTTCCACCGCCACCAACTACTTTCTCTGATCTACTTCTTAGTGTTATCCCACTCGTCGGTACCCAAGCAAGACGTCTCGGCTTGTAAAGGCTTAGCAAGACCATCAAGGTCATTCTCTATTGTACCAGAAAGATGGAAACACATTCAATAAGAGTGTTATGTAGTTTGATATTAAACTATTAAAGCAAAGAGAAATGTAATGAAAGAGATATGTTATACCTCCCGAAACACGTAGTCAGGCTGCAGATGTTTCTCTGCGATATCCAGAGGTTTGAAGCCATCAGCGTTCTGTACATTCAGGACTTTTATACTGCTCGAATAAAAGTTAATAAGCCTATAAAGAGTTCTAGGGCGCCAATTAATGGTGGCCAAGTGCACAGGTGTATTCCCATCGACATCTTGCGCCTCCATCAGACGATTTTTCGTTTTGTATCCCATGATAGCACGCAAAAGAAAAAGTCTAGCTTTCCCACTCTTTGCTGAAATGTGATAGATATTCTGACCTTTCTTGTTAAGCTGTTCTACTGAATTTGGATAACGTTTTAGAAGCTCTTTAAAAACATCCTTATGACCTTTCTCCACAGCCATATGAATTGGATACGAACCATCATCGTCACAGTCAAAGATGCTTAACGATGTTGTATCCAACAGCATGCATAAGCCTTTATGAAACCCTACAGATGCTGCAACTGAAAGACAAGTTCGTCCTTCTTCGTCTCGCTCGTTGGCAAGACTTGGGTAATGCTTGAGAATAATATCAAGAACATCTGCCCAAACAAGTAGGAACTTTAACTATATTCTTCGAGTAAAGAAATCTGAATAACTTAATTTGGAAACACACCTATATTCTCAGATCGTAGAGCTGCATGTACAAGCGACCTTTTCCCTTCCAATTGCAAAGATTGCGAGGCTGACTCAGATTTTTTGCCTTTACCAGGGTGGTTCAACATTGATTTGACAAGTGCTAAATTACCAGCTTCAACTGCAAGATACAAGGGAGTTTCTCCATTTTTATTTGCAAGAAACGAAGCACAGTTGTTCAAATTCACAAGACAGGCAGCAGTGTCAGCCAGACGCTTAGTTGCACCAGAATATGAAGACCTATATGGATGAGAAAATGATATAGGTCCGGGAAAATGCACAATATGGTGAGGCAGGACTGGCTTGTATATGGAGCAGTGCTGATACATCAAAAACAAGGACAGAATCATTGATGCATTAAATGGGTAGTAGAAAAAGTTTTGCTTGAATTAGCACAAAGCTTTCTCCTGGAAGATAATATGAACTAATAAGTCTACTATGGTAATTTAAACTCATTTACAAAAACATTAGGAGTTATAGCAACTGCAGTACCTCTTTCAAGACTAAATGCAGAGGAGTATCTCCATTTTTGTCCCTTAGAACATATGGATTCACTCTCCTTCTATCTTCTTCAGCCAGTCTAGCTGATAAAGACGAAACCGACTTAACAAGAGTCTGAACAACTTTTGAATGGCCTGAACAAGCAGCTACATGAAGTGGAATCTGATCGTTACAATTTGGCTCCAACAGAAGAGATGGACAATTGGAGACTATGCTTTTTACTAGTTCAAGATGACCAAAAGTAGCAGCAATATGAAGAATGGAATCTCCATTGTCTGTCTTGAAGCATGTCATTGGTGTATTCAAGCTTTTCATATTCTCTAGAAATTTTATGTCTCCATGCCGCATTGCGCATACAATCTCTGATGTCATCGCCACAGTGACTCCGGGGAGGTTGTAAAGCTCCGACAACTCTGGCTCTTCTGAAGGTGATGTGGCCCCATCTCGTGCACTTTGAGAGCAACTTGGTGAACAAATGAGTGTGTGTAAGCTTTTGTAAAACAGATTCATGTGGAAGTATATTCCTTTTCGTTGATCACCAGACACATCGTTTGTTCTTTGTGCCTCAATTCCATCTAAATCTGCTTCAGAACTGTCCATCTCATACCTAAAATCATCACACACAAACAATTTGAAAACACAAATAGAAATATGTCAACTAAAGAAGAGGAGGCAGCAAGAGTCCTGAAATACTAAGACACCTCTAAAAAATAGAGCTCAAGTGTTTGGAAAAGATGACAAGCAAAGCGCAGACTGTCGCAAAAACCATGTATAAGCTGGAAACAAACGCAATTCATTCATCTGAAGCAATGTACATGTAAAAGTAAATACGAGCAGTAACACATAAGGAACAACCAATGATCTGCAGCAAAACCACAAGAGGTCATATTTATTATGCTAAGTGCCTACTATAGTAGAAGCGATTAAATTGGATCAAACTTACTCTGATAAAAACTGCCTGTCTCTTGGGAACAGCATAATGAATTATTTTTCTTCTTTTAAGAAAGGTATAATTTAGAGAAACAAGCAAATCGACCTTCTAAGATTTATAGACCAGATAAAATGTAAGAAAAATATACCAAGGTAAAAAGGGGATTTCAGGTATCACGTGAGAACCAAGGAAAAGTACAAGAAGAGCATCACATATTGGTATACAATCAGAGGAACAATTTAAAGTCATCCACCTAAGATATCACATGGACATTTTTTTAAAACAAAAATATGTAAAACCAAAAACCTTAAAAATTAAGTTTTGCACACTTATTAAATCATACAGATAAGGGGAATTAACAACAGTAGCCAAAATTCAAATCTAAATTAATAACTAACCATGCGATAGTAAAACAGTGATATTCTTTATACTTTATACATTATCTTATATTTTAATATTTCTTCCCCTCTCATCTTCTATTTCATTTACTCTATATATTTTTTTGGTCAATTGGTAAATTTAAAAAGGGTTTATTGGAAGGTGAATTTTAATAGATTTAGAAATCTTTGTGGATTTCTAAATCTGTAGGATTTTAAAATCAAATAAAGTAGATTTATAAATCCAATAGACTAAATTTCAATGTTTGAATAACACATGATTTAATTATGGATTCAAAATCAATGCTTGAATAACACATGATTTCTAAATATGTATTTTAAAATCAATGATTGAATAACACATGATTTCTAAATCCATTAAAATCCATAGAAATCCATTAAAATCCACCTTCCAATAAATCACCCTTAATCTATGTTATTTTTTTTAAACGAAATCAAATCTAAATTTTCTACTTAAAGTATAGATTCTTTTATACACATACTAAAATCAAATGTTTTAAAAATGAACAAAATTATTATAAAAGACAAATATGTTATTAAATAATTTCATACGGAAAGTGTTCAATTTTAAGAATATAGAACTTATATGTTCTTTATGCATCCTAATATATATTGTCTTACATATATTATTTTCTCCTCTTCTTCCTTTTCCTTCTTCTCCATTTATTCCTCCATCTCTTTCTCCTTCTTGTTCTCTACCTCCTATATTATATTGATAAATAGTATTTCGCATAGAAATTTTATAACATATGGTGTAGTTTTTTTATTTGTTTTGATATTGTTTTTTCCACTTTTCATGAAAAGGTTATAAAATAGGTTTTGATTTTTGTAAATATATATTTTATTAATTATATTAATTCACACAACAAACAAAACTATTTTAAAAAAATTGATATCAAATAAGAAGTCAAATAGTACAAAGAGGTGGTCGTGAAAAGATTAGTGGTGAAAATAGTGAAATGCATTGGAATCAGTAATTCACTATCAAAACTTGTTTAAAGCCCACAAAGAAGAAAAGTATCTACGTAGTTGAAAAGCCTACCTCTAATACCCTTCATGTGGACTACCTCTAGTGGTCTGCACATGGGCTAAATTATACACACATATACAAAGCAGGCCTATTAATTTGGCCTTTAATCTAGACGACACAATCCTTCAAACCAAATCTTTAGTAAATCCAACACAAACTCGTGAACATTAAGCAACTTTGATTTGTTTCCAACACCAATGTCCTTTATTTTCAATATGTTTCCTTATACTTGAAGAAAACAAACAGTATAACCACACTAGCTATGAGAATCTAAAACAAGAGAAGACACAGAACAACACAACACACGAAGAAGAAGATTCTTCCCAGAGATTTATCTGCTTGGATTATCCGCCTTCTCATCCGTGGCCCACTTGTTCCTTCAAGATTGTATGTGTCCGGATATACAGATCTATCCATCACTCGTGTTCCAATAACGTTTGTATTGCTTGTTAAGCTGCTGTACTGAATCCGGATAACGTTTTAGAATCTCTTTAAAAACATCGCCATGACCTTTCTCCACAGCCATATGAATTGGATAAGAACCATCATTATCACTGTTAAAAATGCTTGACGAACTTCTATCTAACAGCATGCATAAGCCTTTATGAAACCCTATAGATGCTGCAATTGAAAGACAAGTTCGTCCTTCTTCGTCTCGCTCGTTGGCAAGACTAGGGTAATGCTCAAGAATAATATCAAGAACATCTGCCAAAACAAGTAGGAACTTAAACTATATTCGTCGAGTGAAGAAATCTGAATAACTTAATTTGAAAACACACCTTCTGTGTTGGATTTCAGAGCTGCATGCAAAAGCGATTTGTTCCCTTCCAATTGCAAATATTGCGAGACTGGCTCAGAAGTTTTGCCATTACCAGGGTGGTTCAACATTAATTTTACAAGTAACATATTACCAGCTTCAACTGCAAGATACAAGGGAGTTTCTCCATTTTTATTTGCAAGAAACGAAGCACAGTTGTCCAAATCCACAAGACAGGCAGCAGTGTCAGTCAGACGCTTAGTTGCACCAGAATATGTAAAACTATTTGGATGAGGCAGAAGTGGCTTGTATATGGAGCAATACATCAAAAACAAGGACAGAAATCATTGATGCATTAAATAGGTAGTAAAAAAAGTTTTACTTTAATGAACACAAAGCTATCTCCTGAGAGATAATATGACCTAATAAGTCTACTAAGGTAATTTAAACTCAGCCACAAAACCATTAGGAGTTATAGCAACGACAATACCTTTTTCAAGACCAACTGCAGAGGAGTATCTCCATTTTTGTCTCTCAGAACATATGGATTCACTCTCCTTCTATCTTCTTCAGCCAATCTAGTTGATAAAGACTTAAACGACGTAACAAGAGTCTGAACAACTTCCGAATGGCCTGAAGAAGCCGCTACATGAAGCGGAATCTGATCATTGAAATTTGGCTCCAACAGAAGAGATGGACATTTGAAGACTATACTTTTTACTAGTTCTAGATGACCGTAAGTAGCAGCAATGTGAAGAATGGAATCTCCCTTGTCTGTCTTGAAGCATGACATTGGTGTATTCCAGCTTTTCATATGCTCTATAAAATCTCTGTTTCAGGCCCGCACTGCGTATAAGATCCTTGATTTCATAGCCACAGTTATACCAGGGAGGTCATAAAGCTCCAACAACTCTGGCTCAGATTTTGTTTCTTCTGTAAGTGGTGTGGCGCCATCTTGTGCGCTTTGAGAGAAACCTCCTGAACAGATGAGTGTGCGTGTGCTTTTGTATAAGAGATTCATGTGGAAGTATGTATATTCGTTCTGGTTGATCACCAAACACATCCCTTATTCTCTGTGCCTCAATTTGATCTAGACTTGCTTCAGAACTGTCCATCTCAGACCTAAAATCATCACACACAAACTGTTTGAAACACAAATACAAATATATTAGCCATTCTAAAGAAGAGGGGGCAGAGAGAGTCCTGAATTACTAAGATCACCTCTAAAAAACAGAGCTCAAATTTTGGAAAAGATGACAAGCCAAGCACAGAGACTGTCACAAAACCCATCTGAAGCAATTCGTTCATAAATGCAATTCATTCATCTGAAGCAATGTGCATGACCCATGATTTTCATTGCTGCTATTGTAACCAACGGCCAAAAGTAAAAAATGTAAATAGGAGCAATAAAAGATGTGTCGAAGAAATGGCTAAGTATAGAACTTTAAAGGCACATAAGGAACAAATCATGATCAGTAGCAAAACAACAAGAGGTCTTTACAATGCTATGTGCCAACTACAGTAAAAGCGATTAAACTGGACCAAACTTACTCTGATAAAAACTGCCTGTCTCTTGGGAATTAAACTTCACTTCGATCAACAAAACATCAGAATGAAGTACTTTACTTCTTTAAGTAGGGTACAATTTAGAGAAACAAACAAATCAACCTTCTGAGATTTATAGACCAAATAAAATGTAAGAAAAATATACCAAGGTAAAAAAGCGATGTCAGGTATCTACATAATAACGTGATGACCAAGGAAAAGTACAAGAAGAGTATCACATATTATTATACTAATCTGAGGAACAATTTAAAGTTATCCACCTAATTATGTTTAAAACTCTTAAAGATATCACATGATTCACAGCAACAATTTTAAATAAATATTTAAAACTGAAAAACTTAAAAAACTAACGAGGTAGTCATGAAAAGCCTATCTCTTAGTGGTCTGCAAATGGGCTGAATAATACAGACAAATACAAAGCAGGCCTATGAACGTGGCCTTTAATCTAGACGACACAATCCTTCAAACCAAATCTTTAGTAAATCCAACACGAACTCGTGATCATTAAACAACTTTGATTTGTTTCCAACACCAATGTACATTTCTTTTCACTATGTTTCCTTATACTTGAAGAAAACAAACAGTATAACCAAACTAACTATGAGAATCTAAAACAAGAGAAGACACAGAACAACACAGCACATGAAGAAGAAAAAGATTCTTCCTAGAGATTTATCTGCCTGCATTATCCGTCTTCTCATCCGTGGCCCACTTGTTCCTGCGAGATTGTATGTGTCCGGATATGCAGATCTATCCATCACTCGTGTTCCAAACAACCTCGTAGCTACCATTTCCCCAACCATTACCATCACAGGATCCAAAACCGCAGAGTAAGACAAACTGTTCGAACTCAATACCCCTGAAACAGGGTAATACCCTTCCTGTGGACTATTGAAATGAACCCTTTGTGATAACCGCGAATTCGGCATCTCCAATCGGTAAACCGGTCCTACAGGTCTTTTAGGCACATTGGTTTTACCTTCTTCTTGAGTTGTGCAACGGCCTCTACCATACAAAGGAACTAATGTGGAATGAGACACTTTGGATTTACAAACAGGACATTGTCTATGTCTTTGGAATTCCTCACTCGTTGAAAAGCTTTGAATATCAAGCCATTTGTGGATACAGGGCCAACAAAAGAGATGACCACAGAGAGTCACAACAGGCTCCTGCACTGAATCTAAGCATATATTACAGTCGAAATCTGAATCATTACTATCATCAGAAGGAACAGAGACTGTTATAGGTTCAGATTTCTTGCTCTTGAAACAAAATGCACCTTCTCCATAGAGTTCACCAAGTAAAGCAGCGTCTTCAAAAGATTGATCCAAGGCCATTGGTCAAAAGTCTGCAAATATGATTTTTTTTGTAGTAACAGTAAATGATTAGATCCAGATGAATGCAATAACTTAGATGTCAAACACACAAATAGAACCCATATTCATCTAAATGAGAAAAGTGTGAAACATTTAACAAAATCCAGAAATCAGAAAACAATGCATAAATCTATAATAACCCTAATAAAAGCTGAAACTTTTGAAACCGACAAAGTAGAGAAAAAAAAACCTGATTCAATTTGTAACACATAACTAAGAGTTTAAGATTGTAAAATTAAAATCTTCCGATAACTCGTAACCGATTATTGCTATGTTTGATTATCATCAAATCAAGTATAACTTAAAAACAACATATTAAATAAATAATTAATAGGAAGAATAATGAACCGAAGACTTTACAGAAGTTAATTTCATCGTCGCTGGAAAAAAAATTCAACAGAAATTCAAATCTTATGAGGAAAAAAAAAAACCAAGAAATTTCCGGTGAAGATATAAAGTCACAGAGACACATATACAAACACATTTACATGTGTGTAGAAAAACGTAAACGCACTTATATAGGAACTATGAAGAGAAACAGAGAGTTACAGAGAATCAGAAAAACTCACCAGAAAATCGGCGGCGATTGAGGAGAAACCCTAAAAGAAAGTTGTCGATGGTTGATTTAAGCAGAGAAGATACGAGAGAGAGGAAGAGTGTTTTACTTTTCCGATGAATGAAGAAAGAGAAAGAAACGGAGAAGAAGAAAATATAGAAGCGAAGTAAAAATGAAGAAGAGAGAAATTGAATTTATATAAAAGTAAATAAAATAGTGAAAAAGGGAATAGAGATATTATTATGCATAGAAGTCGAGAACGCAATGATATCTTCAATGACGTGGCGATGTGAAAGATTCACTTTTTTTTTTGTTTTTTTTTTATTTTTATATTATTATTTCTTTAATGTTTATCCTATATGATAAAGCCTAAGGTTTTATTTACTTGCCAATGGTTTTGAATTTTATTGATTGACTTCAAATACGGCTTAATAGATAAGTTAATAAAGTTTTGATTAAGATTAGAAAAATATTACTTGCAAGCTATTGCTTTTGAGATGTTACGTTTTATAAAACCATGATTTACGTTTCATAAATTTATTATAGATTACCACAAATAGCTTTGAGTCTTTTAGCATAAAGTATAGATCTACATAAAAATAAATTTTCAACTCCATTTTTGATAGGGTTTGAGTAAAATTATTCACAACAGATATATTTGTTAAATAAAAGTCAAAGGAAATACTTAAAAAGAAATAAATTATATATAGACTTGCCAATAATTTATTAAAAGTTAATATGGTTAGATCATGGAAGTTTAAATATCATGATATATTATTATAAGTGGTGCATTTGACCTGAAATATAACCATATATGTATTTGTCTAACAAATGTTTTTATTTTTTTTATATTTTTTTTGTCAACTAATCTAATAGTTTTTAATCCCACCATTTCACAATTCGAAACTTGATGTCTAAGAATTTATAAAGAAAATACTACATTGTTCCACTTATTATATAGTATAGATTATTCAAAATTAAATACATATAATTTCTTTTTCTTCAGCAATAAAACTTGGCTAATTAGACACATTTTCTATAAAAGAAAAAACAACTCCTTTATCGAAGTAATGGCACACTCTGTAGACTTTGATTGTATTTTAAACAAGTTTGCCATTTTTGAAAATGAAATTTGGTTTAAGTAAATAAAAAGATCACATACAATTTTAGTCCTCATGTGTTACAAAATGTCCTACAGTGTTTTTTAGGTGCATTGCATACCACCAGAAAAATGTTTTGCATGTTTATTTATCTAATATCGAAAATGCATACCAAGTTAAAATTTTGTGAAATAGTGAATGTATATCCCCAATTCGGAAATGCATAAATGGCAATGTCGTCAAGAAAAAAATAAAATCATCAGTTGTTCATACAAACTATAAATTTCACACAACTTTCATTTTAAAAGAAAATTTGTTTTCATTTTTGTCCAGAAAATTTATAAGAAACTTTTTGGTTTATAGAAAATGAAGATAATGACGAATAAGTGAGACCATGCCAAAATTAAGATGAGTTATAAAGTCATTTAATTATTATTTTTATCAACAATTAAATTGATAAAATCTGATCCGTCACTTAAAATCCATTTATAATCTACCACTTGTAGTGGAGAAGGATCAAACTTCTGATGTCAGAATTATTAGTTGGATTCACCTAATCACCACACTTAAAATAGTCAGTCACTTAAATTCTTTTTTTGGCAAAGTTAGAGTCTTTCTGGTACTAATATTTTTTTGACCATATTTTGATGTTCGGATATTAGTTTGAGCTTTTATTGTTATTGGTTTTATTGATAAAATATAAAAACTATACCGGTTGAATAAGTAAATTTTTCAGAATCCATAACCCAAAAAAAATCACCTGATCAAAATATAAAAAATGATTAAAACATAACAAAATACTTGTCCAAAAATATTACCTTCAATTTCGAAGTTAAAACTACCACAAGTGGTGTAGTCATTTTACAAATATCAAGGTATCATATATAAAATCACATACATACAATAAATAAGAGTAGAATTTAAAAGTCACTAGACTAGTTGACAAAAAAAAAAAACTACCGCAAAACAAAACTAGCAAAGTGGACGATAAAACCTCCTATACCAAATAAATATACATCACAAATAATAAATTTGGGCTTCTAGTCCGACACAAAAAATAATTTCATAATTATTCAGAAGTTATTAAACAAAACAATCGAGTGGTTGACACCTAGATAAAAATCTTGAAATAAATAGATCGAATCAAACAATCAACCAAAAAGCGAACCAAAATAACAAAAGAATTCTAACCAAAATAATACCCTAAAATTCAAACAATCAACAGTTCCAAAAAAAATCAAACAATCAAGGGAAACAGAATAACAAAATTCCAAACAAAAGAGTTCTAACCATATTATATTAGTGTGAGTTTAAAATTTAAATTTATTCTCCTTAACGAACAAAAAAATAATGTGACCAATGGGTAATGGAAGAGACAGAATAGTAATATTTTTTAATTATACTATATTTTATAAACATCTGAATCACTCTATTTTATATTAACGTCATGAACGAGTCAAACTAAATTAATAAAAACAGAAAACAGTGGGTATGTAAACAAATGGTGATTGGATAAAAGGAGTGAAGAAGAAGGCTCTCTTCACGCTTTTGCCAAACCTTTCACGAGAGACACGCATTGGACTTTTTTTTTAATTAGTACTAAATCATTGATGTTCTCATGACTAATTTAAAATTAATTAGAAGCCGAATCTTGTGATTAGGTACAAAATCAATTTGTTTATTGAGATTTGTCGACTATATCTCCTGACACGTGGATGAGTTAATTATCTTCCAAATATAATTGGTGTGATTGGTTGAATTAGTTTTATTCAATGTATCTAATGCACATTGATTATTGTTTGTAGATTACTGCCAAATCTAATTATCAGAAGTCTTCATTCAACTTTCAACACGTAAAACTCTGAAGAAGGAATTATGGTTGGAACTTGGAAGTCATGCGTCCTGTCTAGTCTACCATTGTCTCTTTTTTCCTTTTGACATATGTTTAATTTTCAATTAAAAATTATGGAAATAAATATTATATTTATTAGAGTTACATTAATGCTATTGATATATATTACAAAATTTGGATATTTTAGCAAAACATATTAACAGAAATGTTAAATCAAATAAAATTTCATTTTATTCAAGTGGTTAATATCTATTTATACAGTTTTTTTCTATAGATTTTGATTTCAGATAGTTGTGTAATCCCGCATAATACAGTTTATAATTTAAATTAAGAATTATGGTCTAATTGGAATTGTTTTCTTTTTGTTGTTTTGAAAAACAAAAATTTTTGTATAAGATTGAAATTAAACCAATCATATTCTAATTTGTTTTTTACTCTAAAATATAAATTGGTTTACTTTCAATTTCATACAAAGATTTTTTATTTTCAAAGCAACCAAACTAAAACAATTGCTAATTGAGAGAGCATGGTTGAAATTACTTTTGTTTTGTTGCTTTGAAAAATAAACATTTTTTGTATGATACTGAAATTAACTCAATGTATGATTGGTTTATTCTCAATCTTTTACAAGTTTTCAAAGCAATAAAACGAAAGCAATTCTAGTTAGACCCTTAAACATTATCGATCTAATCGTTAATAAACAAAGATTACATTTATTGTGATCTAAAATACTTTTTTGTAGACAGAAGTAGCATTTACGAGAGACATCTCTGAAGTAGTAAAAACGATATGCATCCGAGAAATAACTAATTGTTTCTTCCTATCTACAAGATTTTTTAAACTTTGTTTTATTGCTTTCTCTATGTTTTCAATCTCACGCAACTTAAATCATAAAACTGATTTACTAACTTGAAATAAAATTATTATGTGATTGTACGTATATAAATTCTTTATCTCTTTGATTCTAATGCTAGCTTTTATAATAAATTCAAATTGTTGATATAAAAAAAACATAATACTACCATCAAAATGTCACAAATGCTAATATGTTTCATCTTAGAATCATATAAAGGACTCAATCATTGTAACGTATGAAACCGAGAATATTTCTTTATATTAGTTAAATGTATTTTTATTATATATTTTCTTTCTCATAAAAAAATCTGAAGAGAATATTATATATTTTGATATAAGTTACACAAACTTTATTCTTAAAACTAAATCTGAAGAGAATATAACGAACTTTATGTGATTGCGAGGAGGCAATGAAGCATATATTCTTCCAAACTTCATTAAGGGCAGCTAACAAAAAGAAATTATTTCCTTCTTCTTTTTCTCGTAATTTAGGTGGTTTGATGTCAAGTACCGTATTATTGTTATCCTAAATTTGAATTTATTTAATTAAAAACTAGAAAACACTATGTAAATATATTCTGAGGCTCACTTACACAAATATGATTTAAATAAAAAATCAAACTCATATAGCATACTACCGCTATCTTAAATCTTTTCGTTCAACCATTATACCACCACTACAAGAAAACATAAGATTTGGGACGTTTTTTTACAACGCATTTACAACGCAGCTGATTTGGGACGGTTTAGCA
>OVAX01002893.1:0-24675 GCA_900406405.1 Lepidium africanum | reverse complement strand
TAGATCATTGTTATTGTCTCTTAACTTTACCTCTGTCATTCACTCCCAGCTTCATTGATTTTTTTTCATAATATTTCAAAACAGATTTAAATATATTTTAATTCAGCCAACAAAAGTTCAGCAAAAATAGTTTCGTTTACAACACCATTTAATCCTTTTATTTTAAAGAAATTTGAACCAAAAAGTGATCTAATTAAGTTAACTCTATTGAGGTGCAGTTGAAGTAACATCGGTACTTTCAAATTCAGCAAGTGTGGTTTCTACTTCAGCAACATCTTGTAATCGCATCCTTTTTGTCCTACTCTCCGAAGACTGTATAAAGAAAACACCATCAAGTGAAGATGAGAAATTTTAGTAACGTATAACAAAAAATTGCACAATACAAAAAAAATTAAATCAAATCTTGTATATGCCAATCGGTAAAATGACGGAGAAAAATATGATTACCTCGTTAGGACACCTTCTCGAGTTGTGTCCTATTTGACCACATAAACCACAAAGAATTTCTCTACCTTTGCGACCAACCTTCTTTTTGTTTGGAGATTCATTGATACCTTTTATTCTAGCTTTGGCCTTTAGTCTTCCTAGTAGACGTTTATAAGGAGGTGCTTCAATACGTGTTCCTCCTGAAACTTTCCAAAACTTAGACCCGTTTACCGGCATTAAACCATGACTGTATGTACCTTGCCATTTAAAGGTTAAATAGTAGTCGGATATGTAGTCTTCCACCTCCTTATTGTTTTCTCGAATAGCAGTAACTGCATGACGACAAGAAATTCCTGTCAAATTCCACTTCTGACAAGCACATGTCCTGCTAGTCAAGCTCACACTATAACTATTTCCGCATTCAACAATCTCAAATTGGCCACGAGTGCTAGAAATAGAGTAGCAGCCTTGAGCTTCCTCACATGATTTAGCCACCTCTTTTCTTGCTTTAGGGGTATACTTAGCAGTTTCCTTGGCAGCAATCTTCGACCTGTTAGCAATTCTTTGCATCGCATCCCTTCTTATCAACTCCAACATTTGAACAAATGGCTTCTTGTGTGCAGTCTTTATTGTTCTATTAAAAGACTCTGTCATGTTGTTATGAGTGTCAGCACAACAAACACCAGCCCTAAAAAATGCCTTGCACCATGTTCAATAATCCTTCTCCAAAAGATCATCACATGCTTGTGAATCAGTTTCCTTGAAAGTAGCCAAATTAGTTTTAAAATCAGCTTCATTGTAACTGCTCGCCACACGCCAAAACAATATCTTCAAAGTCTCAGACTTGTGAGTCTTCTTGAGGTTGGAGTAGATGTGTCTAGCACAAGCTCGATGTTCAGCCATTGGTAACACAACTGAAACGCCATGTATCAATCCTTTATGCATATCTGAGATGATCGTTATGCTTTCACATGTTCCTAATCCCAAGTCAACCTTTATTTTTTTAATAAACCACTGCCAATTATCGTTATTCTCAGCTAAAACTGCAGCCCATGCTATTGGATATATCTGATTGTTAGCGTCTCTTCCGATCGCAGTCAGCAAAATTCCCTTCATTGAATTCTTCAAAAAAGTTCCATCTAAACCAATTATAGGCCTACAATTCTCTTTACATGCTACCCCTAATGCATCAAAACAGATATAAAACCGACTAAAAGCTTCAGCTCCATTGACTTTTAAAGTTGTGTTGATCTCAACTGTCGAACCCGGGTTTGATCTGGAAAAAAGTTTTGACAATGAGCAAATACTATATATAATTTAAACTAAATGTGAGAAAATAAAACATAGAAGCAATGATAAAACATAATCATATGTGTAAATTTTGATGTCATCTTTTTTACGAGTTTACGTCTTTTTAAGTCAAATGTTCCTTAATAACTAACACATAAACACAGACGTCGAACAGGAAAATGAGCATATAAATTTATCATGACTAACAATATCAATGATAAATATAGTTTAAAACACATAATCACAGATAAAAACACATTAGCAAATATCTTACGAATCATAAACATCAAAAACAACAAAGATGAGTAAATGCCACACAGTTAAAACATTAAAACAGATAAAAAGACTTTAAAAATAATAGTTACGTGAACAGCTTTAACTCATAGTCTCTCAACCGTGTGAACTGTTCATTACTCTCAGCTAGCAACTTATCATGAGCTGTTCATTTTGTGATTTCAGACTGTGTCTTCGAAATAAGTATATTGAATCTTTTTTTCATCTCATCACGAATTTTAGGTGCACTGATCTCCAGATTTTTTCTTATATCCTCTAACATAATGTCAGCAATTACATGACTCTTAATAAGCTTGCAGTTTCATGTTGGGTGACAAGAATGAACATCTTCATATACTTTCACCATCCATTTCACAATATATACGCCAATTACACCCTTTCACACCACATTTAGCTTCAAGCTTTGTTTTTCCCATCGAGTAAAGACCACATTCCACCTAGTCTTCAATATATAAGTTATGATGTTTTTTTTTGAAGTCATTCGCGCTCGAGTATAACTACCTCAAACTTCATACACCATCAGATAAACCCACTTTAACTATATGTTGAACTTGTTCCTCTTCATCACCGGATGAATTTTCTGTATCTGGATATACCTCATCTTCATCTGGAATTACATCACCATAATTATCATCTTCTAAGACATCATCTTCATCTGGAATTACATCACCATAATTATTATCTTCGAAGACATCATCTTCATCTTGATCATCTTCATGACTAAAGACATAAAAGATATATAAGAACAGAGTATATCATCTGACACAAATCAAAATTTGAAAACAAGTGTGAATAATAATAGAAACTTCAAAGCAAGCAAAGCCAATTTCATTGCACTTTGCACCTAATTTAACACNTTGCACTCTGCACCTAATTTAACACTCAAAATTCATTGTTAATATTAAATTCCCACTACCAAAATCATGACGTAACAACGTTGTGAGTTATGACAAAAGCTTTGTTACTTATTTAGAATTTGCTTTAGATTGTTTCAGAAAAATAACACTGAAACACAAAAAAAAATCTATAAACACAGAACACAAAATACCTCATGCTTGTAGTGGAACTGAAATCCTTAACCCACAAATTCAACAATTTTTTCTTAACTGCAATTGAACCCACAAATGTAATGAATCAATTTCAGAGACATTTATACCTTTTTCTTTCTTAATATCAAAGATAGTTACGGTTTTCAAGTCACTTTTATTGTGTTGTTGAGTTTTGGTTTGACATTGGTTCATTAGGGCTTTGGTACAAATTAAAATTGGTTTGGTTTTATTTACAATATTAGGGTCACAATTAAAAGAATTTAAAATTGCATCTAAGGTGTTATAATTTTAGTTCGTTATAATTAAGTACAAATAAAAAGTTTAATCTATTATGTATAAGTTTGTGTATATTGATACGCATTAACTAATAATTCATGTAGGAAATAGTATATTTGTTAAGTTTGTGTAGCTAGCTATATAATTTTGTATAGTCTATGTAGCTAGCAATTATTTTTCCTATAAAAAGTATCAAGGGATAGTTTCCAATACTTAGAGAAAATAACGAGGGAAAATTCTATGCTTGGAGAAAGTAACGAGGAGAAAATACAAATTGAGTGCGGTACTTTTAAAGACTTAATACAATTTCTAAGTCATAGAATAATCCATGTGGTACTGTTCATGTATCATGCCTTTTGCTGATGATTCCCCTCCTTTTTTATAGGAGAATGTCGTACTATAACCTTCTCACCATGCGCCAAACTCATGCTATCCTCTAGGTCGGTGCTTTATCTTTTGGGCCTGGCGAAAGGTCCATCTGGGCTGTTTTGGGCCGAACCATAGCTTCGCACCTAAAAAGCCTAAAGCCGAGCATGATACTCGCCTCGACGCCTAGGATAAGTCAGGCACCGAGCCCGCCCCGATAAAAGGTACCGAACAACGCAACAACCAACAACGATAGTTCATTAAAAACGCCCGAATTTTTACAAGTTCAAAAAATCACCGCGCTCGGCCTTTACACCAAAATATAAGAAACAAGCGGATGTTAGACAAAAAAAGGAAGGGAAAAAGAGCCGAGCAGCAAAAACAACAAGAGAAAAAAAAAATTATTCGCCTACGGTCTTCTCCTCCTCTGCTTTGGCACCAAGCACCACTTCTTCATCCTGCCGAGCCTCTCTAATTCGGAGATGCTTCGCCGCTTCGCATAGCTCATCTAGACCAACGAGCACACCATCATCGTCAGTCGAAGCCAGAGGCGCAAGGTCCTCGTCGTCAAGTTTTGGGACTTTAATAGCTGATGTCTGGGCCCTGTAATCTGTAACATCCTTGTTCAGATTCTCGAAAATGGCCCCCGGCACGTCGACCCTTAGCTTCTTCATATACTTGACATAATCAAGAGTCCCCGAGGCTTGACAATGCAGAACACGTGGCACATCTTTCTCCTCTACGGCACGGATGAACTCCCCGATGTGTTGAAGCTTTGCATTGAAGAGTTCTCGCTGCTCCGCATGACGAGCGCACTGAGCAACAACCTTCTCACGATCTCGTTGAATGGCCTCATCGAATTGATCGAAGGCGGACTCGAACGTATGGTGGCTTGACTCGGTGTCATCCTCAAGTTGGCGCACTTGAGTTTGCAACTTCTCTGCTTCCTCGGCAAGGGCAAGTTTTTCTTGCCTCATTTCACCCAACTCCCGAAAACCATCAATCACTTTGTCCTCCGCGGTCTTGCATTGTTTCTTATACGCGTTCAACTCGAGCACCAGACCATCGTTATCATGAGCCACAGCGTGGTCCTCGTACCTTTCACCGAGAAGATTGAGGTTGCAAAAAACCTGCAAAACACAACTGTTAGAAGCTAACGAGCACAAAATTAACGACCAGCGACGTAAAAGTAACGTGTCGAGGACAAGTTCATCCTCCTGCATGGTCTCCGGCTTCGGCATTCCGTGCAGTGAGCCTTTTGTCCTGAAGTGCAAGTTTTCACTCATGTCGCGGTCAGTTCCAAGAGGCTTCATCCCACGGTACTTGAACGAGATATCTTAGCTAGGTGCGGCCCTCGTCTTGGTCCCCTCGACGCGGACTGCCTTCTTAGCCTGAGCGCCAGAACTGTTCCTCTCAAGTGGACGCTTTGAGTTCTTCTGGTGCAGACAAGCGTGCGCGGTCTGTACCAGGGTCAGCGTCGAATGACGCGTAGTAGACATGCTCGATGGCCTCGGTGAAGGGACAATTTGGGCGTTATCTGGAATGACGAAGGCTAGCTGAGTCCCATGTTCGGCCTCATCATTATTAACCCCTTCGGCCAAGTTTCCCCCAACAACCGTTGTCGGACTCGGCTCTGGCTCATCGGGGCCAATCATAGTCATGGCCAAGGCAAAAATCTCCCCGTAAATCTCCCCGTAGTTTGGCAATGGACGACACCTCGCCATTCTCACTCTTAATGGTACAAAAAGCCGAGGTAAAAAAAAACCAAATAAAAAAATAACCGAAGTCGACTTCAGTAAGTACCTTCTCGAACTCTCCTTAGGTTTCTTCGAACTCTCGGAGTATGAACGTCTGGCCACCGAGCCGCTGCGTGCTGCTTGATCTTTTGCACGTCGTCAAAGAAGTTCTCTGGAAAAGCTTTGAAACCGGGAGGATGGGGAGTTGCAAAACAAAAAACAAATTAGAAAGGCATAAAAAATGACGAGGCAAATAATCGAGGTGTTGCCCTACCAGGGTTGGCATTCCAAACTATTTGATAATAACGCCAAGGGTTAATGACCGAGGCGTTGTCTATCCGGACGAAGAAGTAATGATCTTTCAAGCCATTTATCTTACTGGGAAAGCCGTTCGTAATCCCATATTCATTTTTGGCCGAGACATAAAAGGTGTTGTCCTTCTTTGGACTGACGGAATCCTCGTCACCTCCTCAAAAAAGTGGGTCATCACATTCACCCCGCACTTATCTCCAATAATTAGATAGGCCATCATATTCTTTAGAGCTGCCGGGGCCAACTGCGTAAAGGCCATATGCCGACGCGCGCAGTATTTGACGAGGAGCTGCGGCAGCGGAAATTGCAGCCAACAATCCTTGAAGAAATATTCGTGGAGGCACATATAACCCTCCGGAGGATCCCACGGCTTTTCTGAGGGACTAGGGATCCGAAACCAAATCGGTAGCGTTATGCGGCACTTGTTGATGATACGCGGAAGTGACTGCTTGGTGGTCTTCGTCGAGGGCCATTTAAGTGACCTTAGCCAAGACCGAACCCACCGACGAGCTTCAACCATCACGGGATTATTCTCTTCCGAGATCACTGATTCAACGTCCGAAGGATCATCTGCAATTTCCACAATTTCGGGTCCCAAATCCCTCAAGGGTTCATAGTTGTCACCAAGTGAGGAGTCCTCCTCATCATCCCTCTCCTCGGCCTCGTCTTCGGCTTGACCTAAAGTTCCCACTTCGTCATTAACTCAACCTGAAGTCTCCGCTTTGTTAGTATTGTCCTCATCGTCTTGCTTGAGGAGCGCCTCGTCATCCTGATGAGAAACACCCACCTCGTCATCAATTCGAGTCGCACCGACCTTGTCATTATTCTGGGTCGCAACGTTCTCGTCGTCAACCCGAATCACATTCACCTTGACATAGGCTAACAGACCCTCGGTGGCAACATCCACAATGCCCTCGTCAACAATGGGCTCATTACCCAGACGTTCGATGGCCATTTCGTCCTCTTCAACCAACAAAGTGACCTCATCATCCCTCGCTGACATTTTGGCCTCGACATTCAGAGCCTGAGAATTGTCCTTGTCACCCCTAGCCAAGTCAACCGCGGCATCGGCACTCGTTTGTAACCGACCCGAGTCAGAACTTGACGCACCGGATCTTAAGTCGGTACTCGTCGCCTCGTCACTAGAAGTTTCGGACATGGCCGGAATAGACAACGCCTCAGCAATTATTTAAGAAAATTGAAAGAGAAGATAAGAGAAGAGAGATGTGTACCTAGTAGAGACGAGGATGGAAATGAAGAAATGAGCAAAGAGTTCGCCTACATACTGAAGAAGGGGCGCGAGTATCCAAGTGTCGCCACAATTGCACATATACAAACCCTAGGTGCGGCGCGGTTGTCACATCTTGTCACGCTATATTTGTAATAAATGGCGAAAGACCAATGAAAGCATGCCACATGGATCAGCGTGCGCCTCGCCAAAGATTCGTAAGTTAGCGTAATGACTCTGGCAGCGTCATCACACTCAGGGGGTGGGGCTATTGTTGGGGGCCTCGGCCCACTAGGTAATCCACAATGACAGACCCAAAACAGCTCAGATGGGACTTTCGCCAGGCCCAGAAGATAAAGCACTGACCTAGAGGATATCACGCGCTCGGCATGTGGTGAGAAGGTTCTAGTACGACATTCTCCTATAAAAAGGAGGGGAATGGCATGATACATGAACAGTACCACATGGATTATTCTATGACTTAGAAATTGTATCAAGTATTTAAAAGTACCGCACCTAATTTGTATTTTCTCCTCGTTACTTTCTCCAAGCATAGAATTTTCCTTTGTTATTTTCTCTAAGTATCGGAAACTATCCCTCGTTACTTTTTATAAGATCAATTAATCACCAAGTCAAATCTCAACTCTAATCTAAAGTACCGAGCCGAGACTGGTACCAACAGACTATGGGCCTAAGGCCGGGACTTTACTGTTAAAAAAGAAAAAAAGATCAGGTCCCTCTCACCTGTTGTACTGAAAGTTCAGAAAACATGTCTTGTTCGAAGGAGTGAAACATGAATGGATCACATGCAGATGGGCCTAAACCCTTAACCAAGGCCCATCATAAAATTTAAGCTAACAAAAACCAGAAACAATTACACGCCTTATTACATCATTCCCGGTGTCTCGTACGTACGAATAGTTGTCATATATAGGACGTTTTTTGGGTCATATATGGAACTCATTTTTTAGCCAGACAATCAAATCTCCATAAAAATCTCATCTCTCTCTCTGAAACCATGAGCGACAAAGCTAGATGGAGTCTTGGAGGTATGACAGCTCTTGTCACTGGTGGCTCCAAAGGCATCGGGTTAGTCCCAGTTCGCCTACCTTGCATTCTTTCCAAAGGAGGTTTACTAGAGGGTGTTATTTTAGTAGATCTAGATATCTATGTATAAGACTTAAAAGTTCTGTAAAATTTTTTGATTTTAAAATCATAAAGTGAATTTTACAAAACTCAAAATAACAAGTATTTAGTAGTAAAAATTTTAAGTTTTAAAGGAAATTTATTATTATATTCACATATTTCCATTATAAAGCAAATCCACACTGAAATGTCTAATGTTGAATAAAGGTTATTTTAATTAGAATTTACAAATGGTAGAACAAATTAATATTGATAACTTTATCAAAAAAAAAAAAAAAACAAATTAATATTGATTTTGAGTAAAATTTACAAATGATAGAACCAATAACACATTATTTTGATTATGATTCTAAAATCTATGGTCAGATAATTTTATAGGATTTCTAAATCCATTAAAATATACCTCCAATAACTCCTCCTAAGTTAATATTGAATCTGAGCTTCTAATGAATTAAAGGTTTTCTATGGAACTTTTAATTGTGTTTCGATGTTGAAATTAGACATTCCCGGGAAGTGAATAGCGTGGCGGGTGTATAAAAACTCCTATTGCTTGCGTGATTCGAATAAGCATTCTAAAAAATAATGAAAATAAAATGTTTACAGAGGGAAGCTATAACGTTTTGAAAACTTATATTTTGCATTTTTTAAGGGAAGCTGTGGTGGAGGAACTAGCTATGTTGGGAGCAAGAGTCCACACATGCGCCAGAGATGAAACTCAGCTTCAAGAACGCGTACGTGAATGGCAAGCAAAAGGCTTTCAGGTCACAACTTCTGTCTGTGACATTTCATCTGGTGGCCAAAGAGAGAAACTTATCGAGACCGTTTCCTCTCTCTTCCAAGGAAAACTCAACATTATCGTGAGTGTATATATATAACTACAAGAAATAACTCATTTAATTTATAGAAAGCAAAAATAAAACATTTAGAAACTGCCTCAAATATAATTTCCCTATAGTTTGTAGACAGAAATCTTTCGTCTCGAACAGATCATTGAGACCATAAATCTGTCACGATTCCATAAGAAAATTTTGACGGCAGTTCACGGAAACAAACCGTTGAAAATATACTGAATATTTTAGACAGTTTATGTCTATTCTTAAGGGTTTACAAACATTTTTTTTTGTCAACAATTGGATCGACAAGACTCGATCCATAGCCTAAACCCCATATCTAAAATCTCTTTTTTAAGCTACCATAATACAATATATAGAACTCGAACCCTGGTTTACAAACATTAAAAAAATAAATAATTAATAAAATTGATTAACTAAAAAGTATAATACCAAATTCTCTCCTTCATATTAGTCTTCATTCTATACTTTTTTTTGTTTCTAATTACTTAGCATTCTAATCTTTTAATGTAGCTTGTTTACTATATTTCCAAATATAATTTTGCTATAAATTTCATATAGTCCTAATAGATAGTGTAATTAAGACGGTAAATTATTGTTATTTGTAAAGTTATTATGGTCAACCTATAAAAAGTTTTACTCTACGTAACATAACCTAGAACGACAAGTAAAATGAAACGGAATGTGTATATTACACACAATTACAATTTAAAATCCAATACATTGAGAACATAAGTTCTAATAAAGAGAAAATTGTGTGATGTTGTGCTAAATGTCATGCACCTTTATTGACTTTTTGAAGACAAAAAGACCATTTTGCCCCTTCAGCCATCAATTTTTTTCCGACATTTGATGACATACAAAATTATAGTGAGTAGATGAACACCGTGTCTAAATTTGTGTTCGACGCTACATAGACAAATGTCTATACTGGATATCGACATTTCGTTCATTTTGGACAACAATATGTTAATGCTGGTTAATGATTAACACGTGTCAGACTTGTGTACGACGTTGTAATAAAGATTTGTCTGTGATGGACAAGTTTATACTGGACATAGACACTTCGTCCATTCTGGATGTCGACATGTTAATGATGGCAAATGATTAATACATATCAGATTTGTGTATGACGTTGTAATAAAGATTTGTCTGCGATGGACAACTATACACTGGACATCGATATTTCGTTCATTCTTTACATCGACATGTTAATAATGGCAAATGATTAACACGTGTCGGATTTCTATACGACATTGTCAAAAAGATTTTTCTACGATGGGCAAGTTTCTATTTTGTCTATGATTTCAACATAAATTTTCAGGGGCACGCTGGTCTTTTCTTTGATGCCACAATCTGTCAAATATCATGGTATTGCATGCAATTTCTATTTTCAAAGTGGCATTTGGCGAAAAATTCTCTCTAATAAATCAACTAACAACTAAGTTACTAAACACGTCAAATTTGGATAGGGTGTATAGTTTGAAATGTGATATAATTTTTTTTCCGTTCAAATCAGAGTATCAATGTTTTTTTTTTCTCTCTGTTCTGCTTTCTCCAACATCTTTTTTCATCACTTCTTAATCACGCAGAAAAATTGGTTGTTTGGGTCTTTCACTTTGGTTCCTTTTTAATTTCACCTTTACATTATATAAGAATTTTCAACTTTTGTACCAAAATCTTTTGAAAGGGATAAGATTTTTTTGTCAACCTTACTCTTATAATTGGATCGACAAGGCCCGATTCATAGCCAAATCCCATATTCTAAAATCTCTTTTTTTCCTTCCCTTTGCATCGGGGAGGAATCAAATTCTGGTGTCTGCGAATGCTAAAATGGCCACTACCACTAGGTCACACATCCTCGGCAAAGTGATAAGATTTTTGTGTCAAAAATGCATATATATATATATATATTGCATATTTCGATAAAAAAAACTTTTAGATTATTACAATGTACTACAAATTCTAGAACTAAAATTTTATCCTAGCAAAATTCTAAAATATTATTCTCTTAAACCCTAAACAATCAATAGCTTCTGCACTGCATGTGTATGCAATGCAATGTTTCAAGCTACTGATTCAAACGTGCAAAAAAATTATGGCAGCAATGAGGGAGTATTGGTGGAGCAATGGAACAAACAAAAAGAAAATCATGTGGGTAGCTTGGCATAAATTATGCAAAGCAAAGAGGAAGACGGACTAGGTTTCGGAGCGGGAAATTTAATCAAGCCTTACTATGTAAACAAGCGTGGCGTATTCTTAAGCGACCTAATTCCTAAAAAGCAGATATTTTCGGACATCTACTTTCTTAGAGAGCAGTATAGGTACCAGGCCGTCCTTCGGGTGGAGGAGTATACTTCATGGACGAGAACTCTTACAGCAGGGTTTACTCAAAAAGTTGGGAGACGAAAGATCAACCAATGTATAGACTGACAAGTGGATCAATGATACACTACCAAGAAAACCATGTGCTCCCGATCACAGAGTGGATCTCTCACTTAAGGTAGTGGATCTATGGAACAATACTATCGAAGGTTGGGATCACAATAAGCTAAGAGAGTTGTTCAGGGAGCAAGATATCAGACAAATCAGCACTATGAGACTCCATCAAAACAGAGCAGATAGCCATATTTGGAGTTTATGCAGTAATGGTAGTTATACTACACAAAGTGGTTATCATCTAGCTTCTAAACTTGACATACCAACTTACCAAAGCCAAACACCACTAGAGAAAAAGACATGGACAAGTTTGTGGAAGGCAAAAACCTGCCCCAAAATCCGCCATTTCTTGTGGAAAGCACTAGCAGGAGCTCTGGCTATAGCAGAGAGATTACAATCTCGAGGGTTGAGCTATAACAATCGATGTTTGGCCTGCAATAACGCAGTTGAATCCATTAACCATGTATTGTTTACATGTCCGGTAGCTCAACAAGTCTGAGCGCAATTATCCATTCCACTACCTTCAAGAGGTTTTTTAGATACATCTCAATTTCTGAATATTACTTACCTTCTCAAGTGCCACAATGATCATAAGCTTCAAACTCACTTAAGAAAGGCAATTCCATGGACAATATGGCTCATATGGAAGGCTAAAAATGCGCTAATTTTTTTAAAAACGAGATGGGAACCAAGCACCATTGTGGATAGAGCTTTGGAAGAAGCAGAGGAATGGTCCACAGCAAACACGAAGAACACAACTTCAAATATATTAAGGTCATGGAATCCCCCTCCCATAGACTAGCTAAAATGCAATATAGGAATGCTTGGGACGAAAGAAACCAATATAGTGGTGCGGCTTGGTTACTTCAAGACCACTATGGGAATACCATCCTCCACGGAAGGAGAGCTTATTCCAACGACAGAAATCTTCAACAAGCTGAGTTATCGAGTCTTCTATGGGCCACAGAGAGCATGAGGTATACACGCCAATCCAAGATCTTATTTGAGACAAGCTCTCACAACCTGCACCAATGCATTACAAACAGGGACACCGTGGAAAATGACATCATGTTTATAGAGGCTAGAGACCATTTGAACATGATTGATGACTGGTATAGTGCCTATGTTACATCAATTGATAATCAAGAAGCAATGACTCTTGCTTTGTCTGTTACGCTTGAACATAGATATCAATCCTATATAGCAAGGGACGCACCTACGTGGCTCAATGAATGGATGCTTCATAATCAATCAATCATCTAAGACACATAGCTAAAACAAGAAAGATGAGATTGCAACTCTTGATCATTCTGGCTTTCATCTTTGAATATATATCATGTATTCATACCTACTGGTGTGCTTTATTTTAATTCTCCTAAAAACTTGTGGTGGGAACAATAGATTTGTCCTTTGATATTTAATAAGAATGATACTACTTTGCAGAAAAGAAAAACAAATCAAACATTTTTAGCAAAAAAATAAAATCAACTTAACATAATTCAACCACCAACAAAATTCTAAGATATTGTTCCCTAAACAATCCTAATTAAACCGATCAATTCAACAATTTCAATCTTATATTTCCAAACCAACAATTTAACATTATTTTTATAAACACAAATATAAAACCTCAATTACATTCT
Source organism: Lepidium africanum (assembly GCA_900406405.1). Lineage (NCBI taxonomy): Eukaryota > Viridiplantae > Streptophyta > Magnoliopsida > Brassicales > Brassicaceae > Lepidium > Lepidium africanum. The sequence goes on along the minus strand of OVAX01002893.1, from coordinate 11,619 downwards.
TAATACTAAATAATTCTATCTAAGCCAATACAAAAAAATATATTTTATATATACACATATTAAACATATACATAACTCACCAAAAAAGAAAAAACATATACATATAAACAAAACAAAAAGCAGAAAAAGAAATAAAAGCAGAGGATGTGGTATCTAAGAAATGCGAGGAGCCGAGAGAAGTGGTGGAACGTAATCGATTTTTTCCATATATAGTAAAAAATTTGACGGAAAGTTCGTCAGGATTCCATCATAATACGATTTAAACAGGAAAGTAGAATTTTATATTGTGCATTTCAGCAGTAAATTCTTAGTAATCCCGACAGTCCTTTCATGGTTTTTCAGTCAGGTCAATGATCACGAGGTAAAAGTAAAACATGATTTACCTTTTGAGATTTTTAAAACCATCGAGACTCCGTAAGAAGTTCACTTTCATCGGTTCATAAATCCCGGTAAAAAAAATCTCGACAAACATCACTCCCGTCTAGATTTCGGTTACTTTTTGACGTTTTTCTTGAAGTAAACCTGAAATCCATATAGGTAGTGATTTTGTTGGTATATTTCTAATGTTTTGGATCTATATAAGGTAAACAACGTGGGGACGTGTATTGCCAAGCCTACCACAGAGTATACAGCGGAAGATTTCTCATTTATGATGGCTACAAATCTCGAGTCAGCTTTTCATCTTTCACAGCTCGCACATCCTTTGTTGCAAGCCTCTGGTTCAGGGAGCATCGTGCTCATCTCATCCGTTGCCGGACTTGTGCATATGAGTGGTTCATCCATCTATGGAGCAACTAAGGGTATATATATATATACGTATACATTCGTTCTATTAATAATGCGTCTTATTCTGAGACTTACGAAATGGAAGTGCTAAAAATGCTAATTTCAGGAGCTATGAATCAGCTAGGAAAAAACTTAGCATGCGAGTGGGCAAGTGACAACATAAGGGTTAACTCTGTGTGTCCATGGTTCATTGCAACTCCTTTAGTTCACGACGTAAGTAAAATTCTAAAAACAAATACGTACAAAGTTTCTCCCTAGCTAGAACCATGAAATTTACAGATTTTGTATTATTTCGATTGTTAACTTTAAATTGAAGTGGAAAATTTTCTCAGATTCTCAATAACGAAGAGTTTAGAAAAGAAGCGGATAGTAGGACACCAATGGGACGTGTTGGAAAGGCCAATGAAGTATCATCACTTGTGGCGTTTCTGTGTCTCCCTGCAGCATCTTATATAACTGGTCAATCCATTTGCGTTGATGGAGGTTCTACTGTTAACGGTTTCTCTTTCAAGCCTCTCCCTTAAGTCATCACTTCAAGTGGCAATATTTTCCTATTAAAGACACATCAAAATTCGAAAATGTACGTATAAAGACTATGTATATTTTTAATTAACTTGCTTTCATAAAATAGCTGTATCTAATTTAGTCCTTTTAAATATTTTAATGCATCGAAGTGTACAATAATCATTCATATATCATTTAGCTCTAGAGGAGAACGATGAGGCTTCTAATTGCGTGAAGGTTAAAAATGTATCTCGTGTATGAACTGAATTCTACGAGATGTCTTTGAAATTGATATATCTGTTTTATAATTGTTAATACTGCCATCACAACATAGTTGATTATTACCTTACATATTATATATCCGATGATTAGAGTCTAAGAGCAGCTCCAATAGAAACTCTTAAGAAGGGTTCTTATGATTTAATCAATTAAAATTAAATGAAAAATAGATTATTTGCCTAGAACCGTTTCTTAGATAAGAAACTTAACAAACTTTAAGAACCCCTAATGTGTCCGTCATTTATTGGAAGAAGAGTTTCTGATGAAAAAAAAAAGGAGTCGTGGACATTTTTCTCATTTTTTATTTCTCGAAAATTTGTGTTGCCTATTCCTCTTCCTCTTTAATCCACGGCGACAACATGAGTAAATCATCATCTCTACCTGCAAATCGGACCGTCTTCTCCGCCTCCTTCCTTTATCCTACATTATCTCTCTGTAAGTCTTTTCATCTCTCAGATTTGTTTCGATTTCCTCTGATTTTGGTTTCCGTCTTTCTCGAATTTGATTTGGAGCTTGCATCTTCTCATAGTTCTTTGTTTGGGTTTCAACGGAGTAATTCAGCGAAGTTATCGTCGAGTTTTCCTAATGGAGGCTTCGATTTGACTCTTGTTGTTAGAGCTCCTGAGGAATCTGTAGCTAAAATCGCGACCTCTTCAGCTTCTAAAGTGGAGAAGATGATCGCTGAAGCTTCTGGTAAGTATACATACGTATCAGTTAATCAATTAAAGCTCTATTGGATCAATTGCGTATAAGTTTGTATAGTTTAATTTATTTAGCTTAGCATTTTAATATCGAAATGAGACCTTTAGGGAATCTGGAATGCAGTAGGGACGAGGTAGAGTTATGCTTTTAAGATTAAGGAATCAGCTGTTATGATCTTTGATGAAAAGCATCCGTTTGTAGAGGTTCAACATTTCCCAAATCAAGCACTTCAGGGAATGTGATGCACATTCTCTTGTTGGTTCTAGTTTCCTACTACTTGTGATGCACATTGTTTATGCTGTCTCTTGGATAGGATCGTATGCCTAACAAGCCTATCAATTTTTCTAAAAATGAACACAATCAGGCAATCTTTGTTCTTGCATGCTGCAGGCAAAACTAGCAGCTTCTGGAGATGAGGCCTGGAAAGAAAGGGAAACTGCTGTTTTGGCTCTTAGGGCTATTGTGGAAGGTTTCATTAATGGTCTTTACCCTCACTTGTCTCAGGCAAGTTCCCCTTCAATCTATATCATCTTGTATGCATCTTTATCCACTCATTTACTGTTTTAGAAACTATGTTGTGGAGGTTGCAATCTCTTGAATGTTTTTGATCATCACTTTGATAGATCTCGATAGTTGTATTTGGAGTTTGTAGACTGATGGTTTAGCTTTTGAATACTTCCATATAATGGGATTATATGGAAGTATCTATGTAGTCCCATAATCTTTTGTTATTTGAAATAGGCTTTTCCAGTTTCAGTTCGAGCCTTCTGCTTTTGTTAACCATACTTGCCAATGTAATTGTTTAGCTCTTTTCTCTTCCTTTAAAAAAACTTCCTACAGTCTCTTGAAAGATCCTATAGCTGCGTAAGGTTTTGTTATTGAAATTGTTTATAGTTCTGTTTCTCTAATGCCATGGACTTCTCTATTCTGCTTTAATAAACCTTAGTTATTTCTTTGTTATCTTCAAGGTGGTTTTCTTTTCCTTGGGCTAATGATAGACAGGCTGCATCATTACATGAGAGAGTTACGGATAAGAAGGAAGACCATGCTATCCTATCTTTGCATAATGTTGAAAGAAGAATGAAGACTATGCTATCCTATCTTTTGTACATTAAACAGATCGATAGCATTTGATGGAGCAACTAGATCTCATTCGAATGTAAAGTATCCATCTGTGTATGATTTGTTTTGAATTATGGCACATGCTTGTAGATGTATAAATGTTTGATTTGTGTTAGAATGAACAAACACTTGTACAACTCATTTTTTATTTCCTTTTAAGAATCCCATGGGGTTCTACCATTGGAACCACCAAACATTAAAACCAAACCAAAAGTTCTTAATTCATTATTTTCATTAAAAAATGTTAAGGGATTAGGAGTTGGAGATGGTCCAAGAATAATAAACAAATCGTGTAACTAAACCTGTATTGTGTATATTATGATTTTCTTTGTTACGTGTCTACTGTCTAGTAACAAAATATATAAATTATCAGCACTAACCTTGTTAGGTTTTGAAAAGTAAACTTAATTTATATCGAGATTTAGGTTATTGTGTAATCAAATATGAACTAACGTAATGAAATTACTCAAAAGTATTAAAATATACGAAAAAGAAAACCTACCTTAGGAGGAAAAAGCTCGACGTGTAGACCTACATTCGTGGCGCGAAAGGAACTTCTTATGATCCGTGCTGTCTCATTTTGATTGGACCACGAATCTCGCACTGACGCTTACATGGATTATTATATCTTAACATAATTAATTGAATATTGTTTCTCAAGAGGCAGGACTGTGTATATTAGTAATAATGACATTATTTCTTCAATTGTATGGTTTTGAGTTTTTTTTTTTTTTGTTTATAACCACAAGAGAATTCAACAATTTCTCGAGTTGGAAAATGAAGCAAAATCGAGTAGAATTTATGCGAGTTCTGTGAATTGATTTTTCGGATATGGCTGATATATGTTACGAAGTGATGACAAACGCATCGTCGTCTTCGTCGGCGTTTGAATCGATGCCGTCACATTCACGGCAGAGGCGACGGTTTCAAACGGTGAAGCAAGAAGATTGGAAAAAGAATTGTAAGCGTAAGGGTTTAGCTACGAGATGTTCGTCCATATTTCGTGAGGATTTACTGGGAACGGAACAGGTTAGAGAAGATGACGATAATGAAGATGTCTCTAGCGAGTCTCCGATGACGGAGATGAGTCCAAGATACGGCGTTTCTTCGGTGTGTGGTAGAAGAAGAGAAATGGAAGATGCGGTTGCGATTCATCCTTCGTTTGCTTCTCTTAAGAATTCAGAATATTCTCAACAACACTACTTTGGTGTGTACGACGGTCACGGTTGTTCTCACGTACGACGTCGTTTTACTTTCTTTTTTTCTCTCCAAACTCGAAAGAGTTTAAATATGAGCTCATGCGATCGGCTTTTATTTACTTCAGGTTGCAGCGAGGTGTAGGGAGAGACTACATAAGCTAGTGAAAGAGGAACTAAGCTCAGATGGTGAAGAATGGAAAACGACTATGGAACGTAGCTTTAAACGCATGGATAAAGAGATTGTGTTATGGAATGAATCTGTTGAGAGTACAAACTGCAAGTGCGAGCTTCGAACTCCGGCTTGCGATGCGGTTGGATCAACCGCTGTTGTCTCTATCGTCACGTCGGATAAGATCATCGTTGCAAATTGCGGCGATTCGAGAGCAGTTCTTTGCCGAAATGGTAAACCAGTCCCTTTATCCACCGATCACAAGGTTAGTCTCTCTCGTAAACATGTTAAGTTTTATAGTGTTTTCTTCATTTTGATATGCTCAAGACATTGTGTTCTTTGTATGATGTAAACACACACAGCCTGATCGTCCAGACGAATTGGATCGAATCGAAGGAGCTGGAGGGAGAGTTATATACTGGGACTGTCCGAGAGTTCTAGGGGTCTTAGCGATGTCAAGAGCTATAGGAGACAACTATTTGAAACCTTACGTGAGTTGCGAACCGGAAGTAACCATAACAGAGAGGACAGATGACGAGTGTCTCATCCTAGCCAGCGATGGTTTATGGGATGTTGTATCAAACGAGACCGCCTGCTCGGTGGCACATATGTGTCTCCGTGGTGGTCGAAGACGACGAAGTAGTGAAGAAGATCTGGCGATCTCGGACAAAGCTTGCAAGGAAGCGTCTGTGTTGTTGACGAAACTGGCCTTGGCAAGGCGCAGTAGTGACAACGTGAGTGTCGTCGTGATTGATCTTAGAAGAAAGGGACACGTAAGTGGACACTAATCGAAAACAATGACAAAGACGCCGTTTTAACTTTTTGTTTTTCAGAAACTCAGCAGTACTCTGCTCATACGATTTAACCGATTTATAGGTTTTATTCTCGAACCTAATTGTCTTTCGTGTAGTAATTATCATATCAAAATAACAAATTCGACATGCAAAAGCATTTTGCATGTCTTTGTCTTGGACTATTCCTTGAAGAAGAAGAAAAACCAAGTACCACTTTTAGTCGCTCACAAAAAAGGTAAAAGGTAGGGATGCAGCACTGATATGAAACTGTGGATACTAGGGACTATGGGAACTTAATACAATTAGCAGAATCTAAAGATTATAGCACTCTTCAGACCAACAACTTTGATTGTTCAACCCAAAGTGTTGCAAATAATGTTGTTCTTAGACTAACCATAAATTCAATAAAATCTGAGTGACGAAACAGAGAAAACGAAGAATTTGAGAACAAGACATCTCTCTCTCTTTTTCACCCTTTGCTTGTTGTCAGGTTTCTTTTGAAGCCTTTAGTTTTCTGTAACCCTTGTCCGTACCAAAGATCCTGAAATTAACGTAGACAAACAAATTTACATGTTTATAGTCCAGGAATCAGTTAGTCACTAAAAATGTTAAAAGTAAGAAAACATGAGTTAAGATAACCAGTCCATGTAGACAAATGTTGATGAGTAGTTCCCAGACTTTGTGTAGAGTAATCGATGATGGTAGTCATGGAAATCGGCACTGTAACCAAATTATTGTACACTTAACGTTAAACAATTTGTTAAATATTAACCAAAAAAAAATCTGTTCAATATAACGTGTTGCTCGTTCTAGGAAGCTACAGGTTAGGAATTGAAACTTACCCGCCATAGAGAGGAAGAAAGTTTGAGGGACTCCATGGGAAATGATAACCACAATGTGCCTCAACTGTCTCCACAATTCTGAGCGATATCCATAACCAGAGGGTGATCAGGTGGGGGCCAGTAAGAGCCGGACCAACAATGGTAGCAAAACCCAAGAACAGAATCTCTGCGGGATGAGCGTACTCTGATGTCAAACCAAACGGTGTGGCGTATCTGTGAGTAAGTAAATTCATTAGTTCATCATTTCCCCGGCTCTCGCGTTAAATGAGATTAACAGCACAAAAAGGATTGGAGTACCGAAGCTTACTCATGATGCACACTGTGCACGTGCTTGTACAGCCATTTTGTATGCAAAATCCTGTGACCCCAATAGAATACAAAATCCTCAATGATGAAGTAGAATAATATCTGGGCAGACATCACTTTCCTGCAGGAGCCATCACACAAACATGGTTTTATAAACCAGATCAAAATAACTCAGGTTCTTCTCATGCAGCTCAACACTGACATTATATATTGCCAGCTGGAAGAGTTTAACATCAGAACCCAAAGGAAATAAGCTTCAGCACTAAAGAACCTGATAATACCAGGACGGCAAAGGAAAACTGCTCTGCATGCCCATAGATTTGAAGACAGGGTAAGAGGCCATCACGAGCGGCAAGTTCACGCAGAAATGGTAAAGCATTAGTCGAACAATGCATTTTCCTTGGGCTTCAGGAGTATTACTTTTTGCCTGCACACGACCAAACACGAGTAATTATTTGATATGAAAGAGAAGCTAAATAAAGTTTTAACATTGTGAGATGAGAACATACAATGTTATCACTAAAGTTTCGAAAGTTGAAGAATTGTCTCTTTTCATTCAATTCCATATTCAAGCGGTCACACAAAGCTATAAGTGTACATAGAAGACCCTTAAATCATGAGAACGACAAAACACAAACCTGGATTTTGTAATTGCTAAGCAAACCCGTCCTTTCAAGGAAGACAAAAGGGAGTCCAGACAAGAAAAACACGCTTTCGTGAAGGATAAAACTCCCAATGCACGCCAATTGAAAGTCGCTGAAATGCGTAATAAGGTACTGTATCATCACGAAAACAAAAAGGTTAGTGAAGGCTAGAACCGTAACAGCAAAGAGACAAACATGATTGCCAAAAAGAGATCAAATGTGTTCATTATAAACAGGTATGATAGTCACAAATGCTTTGGGTTAGAAACGCGCACGATGCACCTAAAACGATTCACATTCTATAGCAGCATTGTTCCCAGTTATTTTTGTACCAAACGATAATTACATGTTCAAGAAAAATTCCAAACAGTAATGATACAATTAGAGACTACACAGACAGATTATGCCTAAATCAACCTCAGTTCCAAAAAACAAGCAGGAAACTGAGATCATAATCGAAATGGCTATTGGTCAGAAACAAGCACAGTCAAATCCAGATCTGAAACCACAAGGCAATGGACACGAAACGAATTCAACACACAGGACCACAATAATCCAGTGGCAGTGGACACAACAAACAAAAAAAAAAAAACCCAACCTAACACAACAGATACTACTCGTGTACACACAACACTTGTCATTATAAATGCGTAAACTAAAGTCGACAAACACAATGACAATCGCTGGGAATTATTAAAACTACCAAAAAGAAAAACGTCATCGGAATCGCAGAAAATAAAGGAACGAGACGAAGGAATAAGGAGATGGAGAAAGTACCTTCCAACCGGATTCAACGAGAGAATCCATGGATACAGAGAAAATAAAATAGAAGAACACAATGGATCTCGGCGGAGATGACAAAAATGTTGATTTTGACCACAAAAAAACAAAAATTGTGTGCTGATTTGGTTGTTTCTGATGTACCATTTTAACTTTATATCCATCACACGTGCACACAATATTTTCATTTTATACCCTTTTACTAGTTCGATTTTTTTACTTTAGCACCATGTAATTTGAAATTGAACACTTTGCACCACTTGACTGAGTTTTGAAGTGAACAGTACTCACATAAAGCTGTGGTTGTTGATTTTATGTGAGCTAAAGATTGAATGGCCAAGAGACTTTTAAAGTTTTGACTTTGGGGTCTCATGATAGAGAGGCTACGAATGAGAATCTAATAATATTCAGAAAAGAGACAAAAAATAAGAAGAAGAAAACCACACATTTCAGACAAAGTTGGAGATAGATGAGAGAGATGCTAAAATGATAGCAGAGAATCTGAGTTTTTCCTTGTGTTCGAAACCGTCACTGTCAGCAGCTACAAGTCTAATGCTCTCTTGACGCGTATAAGAACCATTAAGGTCGCATTTGAGCAGTTTCTGATCCCCTCGCCAGTATACATCTGCAGCATATTATCAATATACCAAACGAACATTCAGAATTCAGAAAACCAATTCTAATGCAAGATCTAATCATTTATACAACAGTCCTAGTAATCAGGAACTACACAAAAAAACAGGATAGTTTTAACAATTACATCATTTATGTTTTCCATTTCATTTTCCTCAAGTGTGCAAAATATTAGAGCCTAATATGAACTGCATAACCCAATAAGGTGAAGAAACTAATCCTAAAGCAGGATCACATACGTGTGGCAATGGAGCCATTATAACATGTATTATGCCTTTTACCTTTTGGAGTTGTTAATTGTGAAACATGGCGGCGAGTGGATACTCGGGGTCATAGAAGTTGCGATTTCTTTTCGGAAGGCTTTAAAATTTGGAATGAGCACATTAAGCTGTCATCAATGCTCATCATTGCGCCAGCATTGTCAAATTCCCCGCAATAGTTTGGAGCTGAAAATACAGTAACAAGCTGTCTATTTGCGAAGAACTCGTACCCGTCCTCAACAACCTAAGATAAGTAAAAGTCAAGCAATTTTTTCAGAATAAACTACATGACAGATATAAGTCGAGTCAAAACCTGATGGGCACGACATATAAGGTCCATGTCGTGTTTTTGCAAAAACTCTGCAACTACGTCAGCTCCAAAAGTATATGAAACACCGCGATCATTCATTCCCCAGCCTTTGACATCAACACTAGGATCCGACCATAGTAAGTCACATACCAATCCAGAGTCTGGAATATCCATTGGGCGAGGTATTTTTCTAATCTGGTCCAAATGTGTCAACTCTGGGGAAATCCCACCATGCATACAAAGTATTCTGTCATCAATTAAAGCGGCCACGGGAAGACAGTTAAAGCAATCGGTGAATATTTTCCAGAGTCTGACATTGAACCTGCGTTTGCACTCGTCATAGAAACCATAAATACGATTAATGGAGGCACATTCATGATTCCCTCGCAACAAGAAGAAATTCTCAGGGTATTTGATTTTGTAAGCTAGGAGAAGGCATATTGTTTCCAAGCTCTGCTTCCCACGATCTACATAATCACCTAAGAACAAATAATTGGCTTCAGGAGGGAAGCCTCCATACTCAAACAGCCTCAATAGATCTGAATACTGCCCATGAATGTCACCTGTAAAAGTAAAAGAAACAAATGAACCACTAAATCAAAGATAATTACTAGAAGAAAACATGGCACATGATGTAACGAAGATTACATGAGGGGGACCTAAATAAGCAGGCCAAATAAAAACTGAAACTTAAATCAAAAGGTGAATGAACACCCACGAGTTATGTCAAGGTTTTGCAGGAAATTCCCTATAAGACCCAATCAAAACCCATCATTTAACTAATCAACATTATTTCAAAAGAATTAAACTCATAGGCACCTCTTCAACCTCTCTAGACTTGCATGCCACTTCCAATAAAAACTAGGGAATTCAAAGAAAGCTTAAAAGAACCTGTCAAATTCAATGCAGTATTAAAAGTTTCCATTTTTTACCACCTACTTGCAGAATTATATCGTTCTCAAAACAAAGACCATCAATCTCACATTCTTCGGGTCACTTCATGGTCCAAAACAACATTTGTGCTTGACCTTTTTACAGCTTGACAAAAAAAAACTCAGAGATTATCTCTTTCAAGGTGGACATAGTTTTTACAGAAATCAATTCACGAAAGTCATATACTTTGTTTCAACATACACGAAAATTCGAAAACACAAAACCCCACTCAATATTTGAGCAAAGAGAACAATAATCTGACCGCAGATCTTGATGGGTGCTTCGAGTTCGAGGAGATTAGGTTGTTGAAGAAAGATTTCTTTGGAGACAGCACAGAGCTGACGAATTTCACCTTCACTGAGATGAACTTGCTTCCCGGATCCAGGCCTGGTGCTTCGAAACTCGACTAAACGGCGAATAATATCGTCGAGAACCCCTGGTTCCATGGCTCGCTTCTGCCCCTGCTCTTGCGCCGGCTTCTCCGCCATCTCCGATATCACTAAGGAAATTCAAATAAGGGAGATTTTTAATTAGGCGTGAAGCTCTATCGTTGCCTTGGCGTTAGAGCCGCGAGGGGCAGACGAAAAGAGACGACTGGAACACACAGATGAGTCAATCTGATTGATTGGCTCAACTTTTATACCCTTTACTATTTTCATTATACTCTTTTTTTTTTTACGAAAAACTGAATCGACCTAATGGGCCTCATTATTGGGCTTTCTTCTAATCTGTTGCATTCTAACAGCAACATCAACGACAACGATCACCACAATAATGTCTTCTTTTTTTGTTTTGTAGTCGTTGGTAAGTGGTAACTACTACCAATATTCATTTTTTAAAGAAATAACAGTCTATTTCCTCCCAGAATTTTCTTATCAAACTAGTTCCCCACAAATTTTGAGCGTCTGTTTAAATCCGGAAATCACATAGTTCAATTCTTATTTCCCCATTGTTCAGAAGTTTTAAGTCTATATCCCCCTAATTGATTTTTCGTTACCAATTTCCACACGAAATTAAAATTATGAAGGTTTATTGTACCGTATTGAACCGATAAGTACGGAAAACCCACAAATTAAACCAAATTTGTCATCAAACCGTCAATAACCCAATTACAAACCCGATTAAGACCCGGTAAACAANGTCAATAACCCAATTACAAACCCGATTAAGACCCGGTAAACAATCTGATTGTTGTTTCTTCCCCAAATCAAACAACGAACCCTAGAAACTCAAATTCTTCTCTCCCAAAATTGAAATCAATTCTTCTTCTCTCCCAAAATTGAAATCAAATTTGTGATAACAAAGCTTTGGCGACGGTTTTAATGGCGGAATCGATGGCTTTGGTAACGCGACCTC
>OVAX01002892.1:0-24689 GCA_900406405.1 Lepidium africanum | reverse complement strand
CTGTTGGAATTCTACAGATCGAATTCCAATCCAACGGCGATCTTGTGTGTCAATTTTAGTTAGGACCCCAACAGCTCAAATACATAACCGTCCTCAGAGACTCCTCAGCCTGCTTCGCTTTGTCATCCTTCTTGCCGGAAGCAACAGCGGCGGAAGAAGAAGCGAACCTGTTGGCCTGGGAAGCGGATCTCAGGTTGTTCCTGACGCGTTGATTCACAGATCGGAGCAAATAATTCCAACGGCACATGCCTAATTGGTCTTTGGACGCTTCTAAGGCTCCGATGCTTGCAGCCACCAACCATGCTTTGCTTGCTGAACTCATTTTTTTTTACTGAATAAATATCAGAAAAATACTCTTAGCTCTTTGAGATTTTGTTGTTGTTGTGTTTGGTTTGTGAAGTTGATCGATGAAGAAGATGAGAAACGAAGAGTTCTCTTATATAATAAAAGAGAAGCTGTTGGTTTAACTTCAATACCAGCTGCTTTCTCCCACTGCTTTTCCCCTCAAACTGTCCTCTCCAGTAGGCTAAAATTACCATTGCCTCCATATAATAACAAAGTGGATAACGGACAATATTGTCTTTTCATCGATCCTGAATTAGTGGATTTACCCACAAGTGTAGGCCGTGCGCACCTGGTTTCACTTACGTCGATCGCTCACTTTAATAAAAAAACATTAATATCCATAACTTTTTATTTTAAAAAATATTATTCTCTTGTAATAAGGTATCAATTAACGTACGAGAATACCAATTTCACGTGTTTTCTGAGTATCTCTTTGGGTTATTAAAACGTTTTTTAAATTAGAATTACGATATGTGTTTACATTTTCAGCACTAACCGCGGTCATATCTCTGGTCAACTTCGTCGACTATTTTACTTGAGACTAGGATATTTCGTTAATACAAAGCTTCCGAGCTATAGATTATTCCACTTTAAGTTTTACTAATCTGATCTTGCCGCTTGCTTAACTTGCTTTTGTGTTTCGGAGACATTCCTTTATTTACATTTTGGCTCGTGGGGTTTGCGTGTGTGGTCCGAATAGGCCGATTAACATTCATATAAGACCATAGAGAAATGGGCTACTGGTTTTCTTTAATTTCTCATGCCGACGCCTACCTTTGCCATGTTATCTCAGGACCTTTGCCATTTTATCTCAGGATTGTTCTTAATGGTTAGTCGTCGGGGTTATGTGTGTACATGTAAGAGATAAGTTTGTGTCATGTGTGAATTAATTAATTAGCTTACTGTTATAAGTTATGTGTGCTTGTTGTTGTGGTGAACAGTTATTGAGAACGGACAAGCCCGGAACAAGCGTTAAGTTTTGATAGATGTGATAAGACTATTGATGAGATATGCCTTGAGCAAGATGAATAAGATGGGCCATGGGGATATAATCACCTTGCGTATGTATGGTAGATATAATGTGTGCATTGTGATGAGGTTTAGGTACCATGAGAGATTCGCTCCGGAGATACAATGACTTAAGAGTATCGATACAATTGAGAATGTGAAAGCTAACGAGACAAATTTGACAACGATGAAGAAAGCTCAGATGCCTTGCCCGTCGTATGCCTTCCATCTTTCAATCACCACATTGTAAGCCTCATCCCTTCTCCTCACCTAAAAATTGTAAGTTATAGAAGTCGAATCAGTATCTTTTGTCCTCAATTGATCAATCTTTGTTCTCAAATGAAAGATTTTTTGAGACTACTGTTTACCTCAACCATGGGATTCCTTCCACGAAGCAACATATCAACACTCTTTTCAGTCTGGACGAGAGTGAAAGAAGACAAGATTAGTTTATGCACTTGATCTTTGATATTGAATGAGTGTAGAGGTAAGAACATATATGTGAAACAAGTGGCTTACTTGATGTGCAATCCAATAATCTCTTTCTCTCATCTCGATTAAGAAATAAAAAGTCGGAGGAGCTTTTCTCTCGAGAATACTCTTCTGACTCCTTCTCGCCCTTGCTTCTTCGTCTCCGAGAGTAACAGTCTCAATACCTCCAATCTACATATCAATAATGAGAAGGTAATGAACATGATGAAGCTTTTTGAAAACTAGAAGTATAATAATAACAAAGCATTCAGACAAGAGGTGGAGAAATTATTACCAAGTCTGCGAGAGTAGGATTCTTTATGATGTTTTGGAGCTGCTCTCCGTGAGCAGTGCCAATTAGCATCACTCCCCTTTCAGCAATGGTACGACATGCAAGTGCTTCAGCTTCTGTGCCGATCTCATCAACGATGATCACTTGAGGCATATGATTCTCTACGGCCTCAATCATTACTTTATGCTGCAAAGATGGCTTCGGTACTTGCATTCTACGTGAACCTCCAATAGCTGAGTGTGGAATATCTCCATCTCCTCCTATTTCGTTGCTTGTATCAATTATCACCTAACCACACATTGCACATACTAGATCACTTAAAAAGCCAGAATCTTCACAGGGTTAATTAAATCTAGGATAGGCAAGACCCACCACTCTTTTTTGGAATTCATCTGACAAGACACGAGCAATCTCTCGCAAAACAGTGGTCTTGCCAACACCAGGCCTACAATTAACCGATCAAGATGATCAAATCTAACAGAGAAATGAAACTGAAGCATAAACGTAGTGTGTAAAAGAAGCAATATGTACCTTCCAACAAACAAGATGCTTTTGCCGTAGTGTAGGAGGTCATAAAGCATGTCAATGTGACCACTTACAGCTCTCCCAACTCGACAAGTTAAACCAACAATGAAGCCTTTCCTATTACGAATAGCTGATATCCTATGCAATGTACCCTCTATTCCAGCCCTATTGTCGGCTCCAAATTCACCTACCAGCTCTTGAGCATCCTCTAACTCTTCCATGGATACCTAAGCTAGTGTTCATGGATACAAAAATTCCAAACTTAAAGACACAACACAACAGACGAAAGAACAAAACATAAATAATTTGGCTTTACCTCGTTGTTCCTTAGATACTGGCCTCCGGGTTCTCCTAGGTAACGTGCTTCAGGTGGTCTACCCAAATCCATAATCACCTAATCAAGTTTTGTAAATCATTACCCTTTAATATTTTCTCATTCCTTTTTAGCCTTTGAAATTGTTGTGCTTCAAAACATAAACTGATAGTGAAGAGTAACTAACAACCTCTACAAGCTGATTTCTACGAGAATCGTTGAGCAGACGATGACGCAGATCTCGGGGAAGAATCTACAAACACCGAAAGGTCAGCCAGAAATTCAGATTGAAGTAGACGAACAGAGGATATAATTGACAATAAACTCAACCTTGAGAAATGCGCCGAGATTGTCGTCAACGATCATAGCGGAAGAATCTGGAAGAGCTAAGGAGGCCACGGTAGAAGAAGCCGGAAAACGACGGCGAATTGGGGAAAAGAGACGACAAGCTTCGCCGCCCCATGGGACGCACACTCCGGCCATCGAATCACTCTCCCCACCGAGCGGATAAGTAAGAATGCAGTTAAAACAAACCCAAAACCACTAATTGGTAGCTTTCTGGGCCTTTAGGCCTTTTGGCCTATCAAGTATTTTTTTTGTTTGTGGAAAGAGCTATCAAGTATATTTACTAATTTTATCAGACTTTGATGAAGACTAATCCATCACTAATAACATAGAGTTAAGCTTCGATAAATGCTTGACAAAGAAAAAAAAAAAAACTTCCACAAATTTTGCTTTAACTAATACTATATCTAGGCCTAGTGGTAGGTGGTAAGTCCATTAAAAGCAGACGCACTTACACGTCGAGGGATCGACTCCTACGTTTTCGGGTGTTACATGTTTTTACTAATGACTATTGGGTAAATGCGACTCCATTTTACTACATGGTTGGTTGTTAAAATAGAATTTTAGGAATAAGTTTGGTTTTTTTTTTTGGTCGCAAAAAGGGGAGAAAACCCTCCCTAAGACTTATTCGATTAAACTAAAAGCATGAACAAATTAAGCGTGAAGTGCCCACTCCCGCCATATCATCCGAAACAATCGAAGCAAACAAAGATGGGGCTAACTCAATCGAGTGATACCCTAAAGGTAAAGTAAACGCATAGTTCGCCAAACCGTCCGCTAGACGATTTGCCTCCCTATACACATGAGATAAGGACTACCCAGTCCCTTGTGAGAAAGCCATGACACAGTCGTACCAGGAAAGACAAAAGATGTGACTCAGAAATCCCTGTCGTAAGAAACTCTACCACCAACACCGAATCAATTTCCATTTCAAGATTGCGCACACGATGTTCCCAGGCTAAGCAAACACCATAATATGCGCCCCATAACTCTGCCATCAGCGCTGAATAAGAACCAATATGTAAACTAAAACTCGTAATCCAATTACCGAGATGATCTTGTAACTCCACCTGCCGAAGCCAAACTAGGATTACCTCGCGAGGCACCATCTGTGTTAACTTTAAACCAACCCATAGGAGGCATAGACCATGCAACAATTTGATTAGTTCTAATCTGAGAAGGAGCCAAAGATAAATTCTCGAAAACTTTGTTACTTCCATTCCTTGATCACACACAAACTTCACACGATCTCGCCATCGACTAGTCGAACCAAATACATTACCACATCTCCACTTCCAGTTCCACTAGATTGTAACCGCAAAAAAAGACGACCACGCACTACCCAAGAACACGCTTCAAGCTCCCAAGTTAAGGTACAGCCATTCGAACAAGGTCAATGAGAAAAAAGAAGCACAAAAGTGCAACGGGACAATCTGATCCCAGATTCCCGAAGCTACTGGACAGTCACGAAGAATATGCAAGATTGATTCCACTGCACCATTACATACCTGACAAGTTGAAGATAAGCTTAAGTGACGACGTGCACGTTCCTCATTAGTCATTAGAGCTTGATTCGCAACAAGCCACAAGAAGCACCGAATTCTTTCCGGTACTAACACCTTCCAAATGCGTTGAAAGAAACTCTCCATGTAAGGCCGCGAAATGGAGCTTGTTGTTATCATGGTATAGGCAGATTTAACACTAAAAACACCATTAGTCGAGAAGCCCTAGGCTAGANTAACACTAAAAACACCATTAGTCGAGAAGCCCTAGGCTAGACGATCACGAGCTCCAGTAACTGAGTCAAGAACCATTGCAAGAAGGTGTAGTTTTATCCAATGAGGTAAGTAAGGATCAATTCTATCAAACCTCCAGCCCAATCTTTCCTCCCACATTTCCTTAGCCGACCTAGCAATTTCGGTGATAGGTAAAGATAAGGAGACGAATTCCAATAAAGGAGACTTAAAGATCCAATAATCACTCCAGAACTTAATATCACGACCGTCACCAATAACGCTTCGCAAACCTGGTAAAACCACATCCTTAAGACCTGAAATAATACTCCGCCAAGTCACAGACCACGTACCATGAGGATGAAGCCAAGACAAGTCTCGTAGGTCCTTTACACCATACTTGGAACACAAGAGATCTGCCCAAAGACCACTTTTACGCTCAACTAGGAGTCTCCAACCTAATTTCGCAATCAATGCTTTATTCATCGCACCAACTTTTCTAATCCCCAAGCCACCTTCATGTTTAGGTAAACACACTTTATCCCAGCCTACAAGATGCAGTTTATGATGACCCGGTTCAGAACCCCAAATGAAGGAACGCACAATTTTGTCAAAAGCATCTAAAGTAGTCGACGACAAACATATTGAGCTCATCGAATGGACTGGTAAAGAGGACAAGACAACCTTAGAGGGAGTTAAACGACCCGCAAAGTTAAGAAAGCGGCCCTTCCAACCCGCCAGACGTGATTGTGCCCTCGTCAAAACATCACTGAAGGTATCTTTGTTTATCGCCTTATATAAAACTGGTAAACCAAGATACTTCCCTAAATCACAAGTCACTATAATACCACTCTCCTGGCTAATTTCTTGGGCAAGTGAACAAGAAACATTACCAGGGAAGATCTTCGACTTTTCTAAACTGACTTTTTGCCTTGAAGCCTGACAAAAAAGATCAAGGACTCACTGGATCACTCTGACTTGAGATACCGATGCCTCAGCAAAAAGGATCAAGTCATCTGCAAAACATACATGGGAGAGAGGTGGACCTCGTTGAGAGAGTCTGATTGGCTTCCAACTTTTCTCTGCTACAGCATGTTCAATAAGATGACATAGTCGCTCTATACACAAAATGAATAAATAAGGAGAGAGAGGATCTCCCTAACGTAGTCCCCTTTGTGGTCTAAAAGAATCGGTACACTCTCCTTTCCATAGTAACCTTATAGATGGGTTAGTCACACACTGCATTATCCATCGCACCCAATCATCCGACAAAATTAACAGAATGAAGAGTATCCTCTAAATAATCCCATCGAATCCGATCATATGCCTTCTCCAAGTCAAGCTTTAAAAGCATCCAACCTTTTCTCCCTTTCTTTTGTCGCATAGAATGAACCACCTCCTGAACAACGACTATGTTATCAACACTCAATCGACCAGGAATGAAACTTGTCTGAGCAGGTCCAACCAACGAAGACATTATACCTTTCAGTTGCTCAACTAAAGTCTTTGTAATAATTTTAAATAAAACATTACATACACTAATTGGGTGGAACTGAGTAATAAATTCTGGTTGCAAGACTTTACAAGTAAGAACTAGAAGCACATCATTCGTCTCATCAGGCAACACACCAGTATTGAAAAACTCCAACACAAACTTAAGCGTCGACTCTCCCATAGCCTCCCAGCAATCCTGATAAAAAATAGGCTGAAAACCATCCGGTCCTGGAGCTTTGAATCAACCCATCTTACGGACTGAGCATTCAATCTCTCATGTTTTAAAAGGTTTCACCAGAGCCGCAATATCACTCTGAGCTATCCTGGGAAAACTCGAAACCGGGAGCTTTGGAACACAAATTTGCGGATCCTTCAAGTTAAACAAAGACTTATAGTATCTTAGAGCATGAGCCTCAAGAGCATCCGTGTCTGAGATCCAAACGCTGGAACTATCCTTCAGCATCTCAATACGGTTACGTCTTCACCTAACAATAGTAGAGGCATGGAAAAATTTGGAATTATGATCCCCATGAGCAATCCACTTTTCCCTAGATTTCTGAAACCATAACATCTTTTCTTGTTCCAATGTAGCTTCCAATTCCTTACCCAATCTATCCTCCTCCATAAATAAGGAATCAACCGGGTTAGCATCGATGCGGTCCTGAATGACCTTAATCTTGTCTAACAACTGCTCTTTACGATGATGGATGTCCCTAAATACCTCTCAGTTCCACCGTTTCAAAGTACCCTGGAGGGACCGGAGAGCTAAAAGAGTACTCAGATCACGGCGCCAAGAGGCAGCCAATAACTCCTTGAAGCCCCTATGTTGCAGCCAAGCTGCCTCAAAATGAAAGGGTCGACACTGTGGCGATCGTTGCATTGGAGGAAGTGCATGATCTGATGACAGAAAAGGTAAATGAGAAACACAAGCATCTTACCAGGAAAGTCAAAAGCTAGGACAGCAAAGAGCCCTATCTAGACGCTTTGCCACAAAATTCCGAGTTACATTACCCCTACGCCAAGTACACGTACTCCCCTTGAAGCCCAAGTCAATCAACGATGAATTGTGAATCCAATCAGCAAACGGCAAAGAATCAGAAGACAAGCTCCCATTGCCACCAATTCTCTCATCCAAACGCACAACGGTATTAAAATCACCACCAATCAATAGTGATTCACTAACAGAGGTTACTATACGATGTAACTCATCCCAAAGACTACTTCGCCGGCTAGCAGAGGGAGCAGCATAAACTGCCACCACATGACAAATCATCAAGCCTGAGGTTACCTTAGCATGAATAAATTGCTCTGACGCTTCTACAATATCAACCATCCCCACAGTAACCACAAACCTCCACTCTGACCCACCGAATCAACACGAAGAGAACCATCGAAACCCAAACCTTGACAAATCACACGCGCTCTATCCCCTCCTATATGTGTTTCAAAAATAGCAAGAATATCCACATGGAATTTCTTAAGAACATAACGAATCGAACGTCGAAATATGGGTTTATTTGCCCCCCGGTAATTCCACATTATGATGTTCAACATCAAAAAATGAAAGGGAGTACTTAGAATTACTGGGGAAACCCGTCAAACTCTCGTAAGTGCAACGTCTCCTATACAGGAGTCACCCACTTTATTAGTCTCAATTTCAACAACTCCAACATTAACGTCAGCCAAAGGCAAAGGCGTGGGGTAAGCACTCTTGGGAGCAGAAGCATTCGGACAAGAAGAGCACGAATGTCCATAAATTCCACAATGAATGCAAATATCTGGAATACCTTCGTATGAAGCAAAGTAACGTTGACCATTAACAACAATCGAACCTTTCAAGGGCTGAGAAAGATCCACCTCAACACAGATACATGCAAAAACATCCTCTCACAAAATTGAGAGTAGACTCATCAATACGGATAGGGGTACCAAACCCACTAGCAATTCCCAAAAGAATCGAATCACGATAAAAGTAAGCGGGTAACTTATCAATCCGAATCCACACCGGTATCGTACATGTCACTATGACAAGGGTCAAAGGAGGGAGACCAAGCTTGTGTGAGTAAACAACTCCCAAACATTTGCCACGGTCCACCAGTCAAAGCTTCCAAATACTCGGATTCAACACCAAATCGTACTAAGAAAAAATTCCTCGGTAAATCTACTACATGCATTGCACCATTAGGTTTCCAAATCTTGTGGAGCTTTCGAGTCATAGCTGCGATATTTACATTACATCCAAGAACTTTGACGTATATACTATTATCCCATAAGGCATACATAGCCTTAATCACATCCTCATTTACCGAAACAATAGCTTCACCAGACCTACCCTCAGGGAAATCCACACGTATTCTTTGTTCCACAAACTCCTTAGAAATACGATGAGAAAGGCACGAACCCCCACCAGCTTTAGTTCACGCAACCTTATCTGCCCAAGAATTAGCAACTCTCGGCAATACCACATTCGAGATACTTCCCGGGATTGCATTGCCTTCACCACATAAAATCTTCGAGCCAACATGAGCTTGTAATGGTACCGATGACAAGAACTCCTCACTAAATACGAGTATCGCAGCATCACTCATAACGTCATCTTTATTCACAGTATGAATACTTGACTTCAAGATAGATTCCTTCTCCAACAAAGATGAACCAACATTCACATGAGCTTTTGAAGACAAAACACTCGATGATAATTTAGTTAAATCAGTTGCGGACCATGTTGGATGTGAGACGAGTTGCCTTTCTAGTTCACTCGCGTCAATCATGGCTTCATCCGCAACTTGTTGGTTCAAGGCCAAATCCTTATCTACCCGTGTATAGGAGCATCTTCCTCATGCAGATCATTGCTATGAGCATCGTGGGATTGATTTGAGTCTACAGCCATCGACACACAGTCTTTCGCATAAACCCCAATACCATAAGAATCACTCGACCCTTTCTGCAAACCAACACCCGCTCCAGAAACCCTATTCACAACATCTCCCAAATTTCGATTCTTCAAATTCACAAGTGAAATTTCACCCTTGCAATGAGTCATCTCCCCATCCAACCTAGATACCGGTGACGCCCCCGGATCCGACGAACGGCTCTTCAAGGAATCATCCTTGATGCACACGTCACGATCACTGTTCGCCCTAGCCGTCATCTTTTTTGGTATTGTAGTGGAATAAGTTTGGTTTATGGATTAGACTTAGTTACTCCATAATTAAATGTTTTATGGAGTCATGTTTGTTCCAGGAGTTTAAAAAATTGATAGAATTTTGTTATCCTATTGACAAATAATAATAACTTATAGGGGTTATTTAATTTATAGAGGCTAAAGTTGAAAACAAAAATCTCAATCCACTAAATTTATATATTATACATCCGTATTAAATTGTTTCACTAGATCTATATATAGCCTGTACACGCCCAATATCATCACTCACTGGAAAAAAAAAAAAATCACTCATTCATCACTCTCATCATGTCTTCTCAATAACTATAGTTAAGTCTCTACGTACCCTCATCAATAGATTTTTTCATGAATGAGAATGTCAAACAAACTAGGACCTTACGGTGATGACAACAATGGATACCCATTCGACGTCTGTGTTTCTGACAGTGTGAACTTTCATAAAGTGTGTGTTGGAGAAGATGACAACAGTCGAAGCTATCTTGAATTCGAGTATGCTAATGAGAGAAACCAATCCGTAACTCTCAGTCACGGCTCGAGACGGCAAAAACGTAAAGAGGTATTATTCATTTTCTTTGTTTATATACGGAATGCATAGTTAATATATTTTATTGATATAGTGTCACTATGTTTTCAGGTTTCAGATGGACCTTTAAACTTGCAACTAACAAAAAGTTCAGAATTCATGAAGTCGATTGATGAATACTACCTTCAACAACGAAAAAAACTAAAGGCTATAAATTTCCCGGCTTCTAAAATCACAATTGGGCAATGGACGCGTGTTTCCGTATACCCTGATGATATTGTGGCCAAATTTTATTTTGCAAAGAAGAAACTTATTTGGGAGTTTCTTGATCTCGAAGAGCCACGAATTAATACGGCGAGGCTGAAAAGAAAAATTGAAATCCAATGGGATAATATCTCATCTCTTAGAAAGAAGTTTCATGCATGTGATGATACTGGAATCCTTGAGGTCGAGGTAATAACCATACTTTTATTTATTTATTAAAAAGGGTAATCCAGACAAACATGACAAATCTTACTGATTTGCAATTTTGTTAGACATTTACATAGCATACGAAACATTAAAATGTTTCAAGCGAAATCGAACATGAGTCTCTGCAAATTTATATTCTAAGACCTAGGTTATCATCCATTTATCTGACCACCGCTGAATCTAGAGAAATATTTTTTATTTATATTTTCTTCCAAAAGCCTCCCAAAATGCATATTTTAATATTTTTTATTCATATCACAAATTTATATGCTTAATTGGTGATTTTTTTGGTTTTTAGACCAATAAACAATCAATGATCTTTGGGATTTTTATATGCAGTTGAGAAAGCCTCCAACATTCTTCATAGAGACTAATCCGCAAGCAGGAAAACACACTCAGTGGAAACAAATGGATCAAGATTTCACCCAAAATCAGTCTTCTATTTGCAGGTTTCTTACTTTATCTTCGCTCACTTTTTAATTTTATTTTTTCCTTTAAGACATTTGAAAGTATTTTATTAAAGCCTTAAGTTTTCTACTTTACAGGAGACATAAACTACATTTTCAACCTGGCATTCTGCAAAAGAACTTGGAGAAGCTTGTGTCCAGTAATAACTTCTGGTCCGAACTCATCAAAGTCACTTTCCCATTACACGAATCTATTTACTTTGACATTGGCTATGGAAGCAACAACATAAACAACTCACCTAGCTACAGCAACAGCCAGATACTCAATTTTAACAACGTCGACAATGCTAATCCACAACACCATTCTCAAAGTACTTTCCTTGAACCTTACGCAAACTCATATGGTGAAACCAATGGTTGGGATAACACTGTAAATGAGTTGCGTATGATGGAAGCTATCTCATCATCGTCTCAAGTGGTCAACGAGAATTATAACATAGTAAATGGATCAGAGATTAGTAATCTGCTGAATCAAGATGAGAGCGGAATGCAAAACATGTATGAAATTCCAATGTATCCTCAAGTTGGATCGTATCTAGCAGACATAATGTTTCAAGATGTTCCAGATTTTATAAAATGACTAATGCATATGCATAAATGAATAACAATTTGCCAATATGATGCTTGAGAAGCAAGTCTGTGAGGCACCTCAAAAGGTTGTATATTGCCTCTTTAATTCAATCTTCAAAATATGTTCCTTTTTTTTTTCACTGAAATATTTATATATTTTATCAACCTTCTTTGTGATATCTATAAAATGTGACGTGTGATTGAGAGAAACCAAAACTTTGGAGTATATTGAAATGTGCAATCAACTTTGTCTTTAGATTTCCTTTTTGGGTATAAATCTTTCGATTACTTTAAAGTGAAATCCATCAATAGCACAAAATCTGATTATGAGACAAAAAGCCTCACGCCATCTTCAAATTTAGCGATTCCAGTATCCATCTTTTGCAATATATACTGATTAGATTATAATATTTATCTATATACTAATATGAAAAATAAATAAAAAGGAAAATCATATGATAATATGAGTCATCAAAGCATTTTGAGTCATATAGAAAAGGATAGATACAATGTATTAGGGAATCTAGAGATGGCTCACTCATAGGGGATCATAATAATAAAGAACAGCCCAAAACAAACCAATAACATGAAAGAGTCACAGTTATTCAATTTTAATAAATAAGAAGACAATATAGAACGTACCCTACAAAGATTTCCATCGCACACATTTGCTTCAACCATATATATTTCTGTAATAATAAGCTATTATATGTATATGTATTAAAATAGGAAATCACGTGTGAATTTGTAGGGTTTGTGTTTGTGTTTATATTTTTAAGTTATACCAACCAATCAAAGTGTGTGAAATGCCTAACAAGCCAAAAGATGTGATAGGGTGACGTTGATAGTGCGAGTTCTTTCACTTTCCTTTTTTGAGTGGATAAACAATCAAAAATATTTATACTCCAATCATAAAATGTAAGTAGGAACAAGGAACAAACATGCTAAACGATTACAATCCAATATGAACAAGATATTTTAAACATCAATTAGGCTAAGATTTTGTTTTTGTTTCTATATTTACGATTGATCCTAACCTAAATAATTTTATGGATATGAAAAGTCCGTTGAACATTTATGTATTATGTTAATTATCTAGATTTGTAAAAATAGTGGAAATCTCGTGTTTTCGAAAATGGGCTCATTCAGAAACAATGATGTAATTTTCCGAGAAAAATCATAGGGGTGGACACAGAGCAAATATCCGGATAATTTGCAATATCTGTGATCCACTTCGTGTTATCCGGATATCCATTTTTTTTAAGATCCGCGAATAATCCGTTCCGATCCGTATTTATACAATTAATAAAGATAAAATACACAATATTCACAAAAACAATAAAAATATATATATTAAAAACAATGTCAATGTAAATTTTCATACTGAAATTAAATATTTTTCAATATAAACTTAAGAAAAATGTATATATATCTATATATAATAACTAACTATTAAGAACTAAAAAATTTAATCAATTTAGTTCCAAAATTAAACTCATAATATATCACATGGTGAAAAATGATAACATCAGAAAAAATAAAACAATTAAAATTAATTACATGCTACATTTTATTCATCTACAACCATATATATATACACAACACTATTTATAATATATGTATACATAATTAATATTTAAATATATATATTTATTGAGATACAAATCGAAGCGGATATCCGTCTTCTAAAAAATGATATTTGATATTTGCTTCGTTTTTAACAGATATTAGATTTTGCTATTTGCTTTGCTCCAAAGTTTTACGGATATTCGAAATTTTCAGATCGAACCGAACTAAATATCGGATCGAATCGGATCTTACGGATATTTTGCCCACCCCTAAAAAATCGAGTATGAGTGTATAACCAACCTTTGGTTGCATATGTGATGATGTTCTTTGCATCGACATCTAAGTTGTGAATCAATGATAGATACAAGATGGACACATATTGGGGTTTATCTGAACCTATTGAACTGAACTAATCATGTCGTATCACATTTCAGATTTTCTGACGTCAGCAGCCTTTATGTGAGGATATATAAAGGTGATTTTCGAATGATTATACTAGCACATCAATTAAAATGATTGGATTGATTTTTGTGAAGTGACTCCAACTTTTACAAAAGGTTCAAATTCTAAGTGATGCACGCGTGGCTTATGGTATTGGCTACAGATTCGTGAATCTCCAATCATAAAAGAAATTTAGTTAGATCATATTATTGAAAGTTCATCATACTTTCTTCCACACATTTTTACATTTAATTTTGTTAATTTAAATCTTAAACAGGTTGAATAGATAATTAATTTTCCATGAAAATATATGTACCAAACGAACTTGGACCAGAATCGAATCGGCTTGAAAAGCTTGATTGAATTTTTCAATGTCTCTGAAGCCTAACATTCCCTCTTTTTTGGATTTGCACATAGTTTTCTAGGTCACCCATGGGATTTTCCTCTTATCTTTGGAATTATTCCACTAGTATTGAGTTATGGCACTCGTTATATTTTGGCATTGCTGTTTGGGAAGCTTAAAGCTGGACATAGCATAAATAGGGAATGTCATAGCTACATATTTGATTATAATCTCCTTACCTCCCAAGGAAAGCGTCTTTGCAAACCAAGTATCAATCGTAGAATCCAGTTTTTTCGAGATATAGGCAAATATCTGACTCTTTGAGCCTTTAAAACATTCCGGAAGTCCTAGATATTTCCCAATACCATGATCTACATGTATTAAGCGTGGATTTGATCATTTCTCTTGATAACTGTTGATGTTCTTCCCAAAAGCCATTGCTGACTTGGCAAAATTTATGCATTGACCAGATATTAGCTCATACTCTTCAAAGCATTTATTGAGGTGGGATGTCTCATTGAGTAGCTTTGCATACAAAGAGACTATTGTCTGCATAGAGCAGATGTTGGATGGTAGGACCACTCCCATTGAATCTGATCCCAGTGATATTACCTTCATTCACGGCTTTGTTCATAATGTGTATCAAGGCTTCTGTTCCTAATACAAATAAGAAGGGGGAGAGCGGGTCTCTTTGCCTGAGACCACGTTTAGGAGAGATATATCCATATGGAGAGCCATTAATCAATACCGAGTATTTAATTGAGGACACACAGAACATCACTAGTTTAATCCAGCTTGCATTAAAACCTAGTTTGAGTAAAATAGCTTCTAGGAAATTCCATTAAAGTCTGTCATATACCTTGGACATGTCCGTTTTAACAGCTATGAAGTTGTCTTGTCCATCCTTGTTCTTGTGCAGATGATGCATTATCTCATGAGAAAGCAATACATTATCGGAGATGAGTCTTCCTGAGGTAAAGGTGCCTTGTGTCTCCAAGAAAATGTCTGGAAGAAACTTCAGTAGCCTTTTGGAAATGATCGTGGATATAATCTTATACATTACTGAACAGAGGCTAATAGGTTTGAAGTTCTTCATCTCAGTTGGGTTAGGACATTTTGGGATAAGTACTATATGTGTGTAATTCCACTATTCAAGAAAAGATCCAGTGACAAAGGCTTTTTTGACATCTGCTGTTATCTTGTCACCAATAGTATCCCAATAAGTGGGGAAAGAGTAGCCTGTTATACCATCTGGCCTAGGGGAGCTGTCTGCAGTGATGCTGAAGGCTGCTTGTTTAATTTCGCTACTGGTAACAGGTTGAGTCAGCTGCCTATTCATTTGGTATGAGACTTTGGCTTGTAAGTCCCCAAGACTCTCATGAATCCTACTTGGAGATGAGGTTTGGAATAAGTTTTAGAAGTATTGTGCTACAATAGCTCCTTTAGAGCCTTCCTCATAGCGAAGATGACCATGATTGTCTTGGAGACATATCAGTCTGTTTTTGACTCTTTGGAAGTTTATATATTGGTGGAAAAACTTGGAGTTCTGATCTCCTTCCTTGAACCAGCATTCTTTTCCTTTATGCTTCCAAAATATTTCCTCAGCTTTGTAGTGTGAGATTAATTCTTGTTTGAAGGAGTTAATCAACTTTTGATCAGGGTATGTTTTTGTCCTTTCATCTTCTAGCCTGTCACGAATCCTATCAATGTGAAGGGAAGAGTTTGTTTGATTGATTTTCTTCCATTTAGAAATCTCTTTTCTACATGCGATAATGCAGTCCAGAGAGTGATTCCTTGGATTATTGACAGAGTTTCTCTAGGTTTGAGTAATCATGTCTTTGAAAGCTTTCCCCTTGGACCATCTTCTATCAAAACAAAAACACTTAAGATAGCTTGAGTTATTTGCCATCATAGTGGTATACAGAGGTCCATGGTCAGATCCCATGATTGGAAGATAGGCATTAGAGGTTCTGGTGAAGTTAACTAGCCAATATAGATTTCCAAAGCATCAGTCAAGTCAGCTTTGGATCCAGTGGTCACAACGTTTGCCTATCCAAGAGAAGTGGGGACTAGTTCCTTAAGAAGGATCTAAAATTGTTAAAGGAATTCTCTGGTCTGCTAGGGTCTCCTCTTTTATCTTCGTTACTCATGGTCTCATTGAAATCTCCTATTAGAAGCCATGGTTGTGTTCTATCATTTCCAAATTCTTGGATCATGTTCCACACTTCTTGTCTCTGTTGTACTACTAGATGTCCATAAATAAAGGTTATAGCTGATATTCTGTTACCAACCGAGATGGTGCCATCAATGAAGTTGCTACAGCTTTGTGTGACCTAGAAATTCATGTGGTCTTTCCATAGGACAGCCAGTCCACCACTAAGTCCCCTTGGTTGAATCATGTGCATATGATTATAGCCTTACCAGTTTTGAAGTGACTTCATATGAGTGTCTTCGTTCTTCGTTTCCATGAGGAACATTATGTCCGCAAACAGTTTTTTACGTATTTCCTAAAGGCGTCGAACTATCAAGGTGTTCCCCACTCCTTGACAGTTCCATCTGAAGACACTCATTTGTCATTAGGTGGCTTCAGGAGAGACACTATACCATGATTAATCGAAGGGGATCTGCTTGGGTCCTTGTCCATAGCTTCCATGTTGGGTTTTTGTTTCTTCTTGTAGAAGTAGTGCTTAATCTTGTTGCAATCACCTTTTTTTTTCTGTGCTGCGTTGACCAGCTCGAGATGCTTCCCTGGGAGAACAATGTCCATTTTCTCATATATGTGGTTCGTCCTATCTTCATCTTCTGAGTCCGGATTTGAGGTCTCTAGGTCTAGATTGCTAGCTCTTTTTAAGTTATTTGTGCTGAAGTTAATGAGTCTTGTCTCTATAATCTTGTCGGCCTTCCTTCTGATATCATGTTGTTCCAAGTCCATTGTATTTGGAGTAGGGGTTAGTGGTGTGGAATCCTTTCCAGAGGTTTGTGGGTCTTGGGACTGATGGCTGATTTGATGAAGAGGTTGTGGAGTGGGGAGGTTGTTCCCTTCAGTTTCGGTTGTCTTCTCAGCAGATTGAGAGGGTATGTTTTGCTCTATTTCCAGCGGCATTTATCCTCACTATGAGTTAGTAAGTGGCAATTTTTGCAGAGATTTCTAACTCTCTCGAATTTTACTTTGGTAGAGATGAGATCTCCGTTTGGAAGTTTGAAAATTTTGCTCTTTCTAACTGGGTTGGATATTTTAAACTGAATCTTAACTCTTATAAAGGAGTGAAGATGGGGTTTGTCAGGGTTAAAATCAACTTCCATGACTTCCCTCCCCTATAGTGTTAGCAATTGCTTTAAAGAGATCTATGGTGAAGTTTTTTGCTGGGATTTCCGATATCCTAATCCACAGGGCAACTGACTCTAAACTATCCTCATTATATTCCCTATCCATTCTAGATATAATAATTCCCCAATTGTCAAAATTCCAGAGCCTTTCTTTAAGGATTTCTTCAATATCATGAGCTAATTGAAATCAAAATTGGAAGAGATCTTTTCCAAATACAGTACCATTGACTCAATTTTGCAATCTCCAGATCCTAGGTAAGCTCACCATGATCTTAGCTATATTTAAACTTCAGGATTGAGGAGTTTACCTATTATTGTGAGATCGTCTGCCGCTTCATTCACATATCTTCCTGAAGTGGGAAGTTCAATAATTTGGTCCTCTGATATTGCCAAAGATCTTAGATCTTCTACCAGCTGCTGATCCATAGTTGAGGAAGAAAGGAGGGGGCGTTCGCACTAGGATGGGGGAGAGCTTTGATCATGCGCCTTTGTGTTGAGATAGTAGAGACAAGTGTCGAATAGAACCGAGAGCGGAGCAAGGTCGAGTGTGGAATCTTAGCTTTCAATAGAAACAATACCAGAGCAATGGTTAAGATTAGAGGATGAGTGATTAGGAGAAGAAGCCGGTTTGGTGGGTGGTTAGGATGGATCAGAGCTAGGAGCTCCAAGAGAGTTGTCGGTACAACAAACGCCGAGAGAGTTATTGGCAAAGAAGTTATCGCCAAGAGACCTAGCTATTCATCCAGAAACTTATATTAACGATTATTAGTAGCACTATTCATTTTCAAACGTCCTTATTATATATTGTTAAAGAAATTAAAAAAAGACCTCGTAGCTGGCCACTGAAAATCAAATGTGAATAATACAAAATTCATGTGATATAGATTATCGTATTTTTGGATAAACATAATCCATTCGATAGTCAAACTGAAATTAAAAAGTAAGAACACATTTGATCCTAAACCTGGACTTACGAACCCTCGAATCGCTGCTGCCAAACCCATGGAGGGTGCACCCCCTTCATCGAATAATTCTCCCTCTTCCTCCTCTCCTTCTAAACCTCGCTCCTCTTCCCCTCGTCCAAGTAGGCATGGGCCTCTGTTCTTGGGAAATCTATTTCTGCGATCTCTCATTTTGAGATCGATGTGCAAATTGAGGATGGTGTTGTCATGACTGCTATTCCAGCTAATGCTATCCGTGATTCATCTCCTCTATGGCATAACCTCATTGTTGGTTATTTCATCGGTGACACCCCCATATTGGCACGGTCTATGCCACAGCAAACCATATTTGGCAGAATGGTAAGAAGAATTTCAAGATTAATGCAAACTTTGTTACTTTGAAAGCGGTCCTTTTTAGGATCAGTGATGAAGCCGTTCGTAATCGAGTTTTACGTCGTTGTTTTTTGCATTTTGGAGACATATCGATGGTGGTTCGTGAGTGGACACCCGACTCAGCCTCTCAAATCTAGAATTGGGTTCGATCCCTATGTGGGTCGATCTTAAGAATGTTCCAAATTATCTCTTCTCTTATCGTGGTCTCAATTATCTTGCAAGTCACATTGGTGAACCTGTGAAACTGCATCCATCAATAGAGAGATGTTTGCATATGGATGTGGCTCGTATCATGATCGATGTCAATATGGAAAAGCCTCTCCCTAAACTTATCAATATCAGTAAAGGTCAGTTTACCGCAACTGCTATTTAACTCTCTTTTCCATGGTTGCATCCTCGTTGTGTCCATTGTAACAAATGGGGACATGATAAAGGTAATTGCAAATTCAAGACTAAGCCAGGTGATGTGAGTATTCTCCACCGTCCAGTGGATATCTCTCTAGTATCTGATTCTGTTGCTATGTTGCAAGCTCCCGTTGGTGAGACTACTAGCTCTGCACCCTCTTTACCATCCCATACAGAATCTGCTGTTGATTCTAGTCACCAAAATGATCTCCCTGACCTTGTGCATGTTGTTGATGCGGGTCAACTTGCCTTGTTTCCTCTACCTAAAGCCACAGGTTGCTCACCGAGTTGTGTTGTTGATCAGGTTGAGCCTCTTAATTTACAGCCAAGTGAAGGCCTCTTTGATTAATGGACTACTGTTAGGACAAAGAGTAGGCGTTCATCTTCGGAACAGGCCTCATCTCATCCTGTTTCACCGTCATGCTTCCAAATTCTTTCATCTATTCGAGAGGAGGGAGTGATTGTTGAAACCGTTGATGCTATGAAGCTTCCACATCCCAAGGGTAAAAACCGAAACACAAGAATCGGCCACCAACCATCCGTGCTAAGGATCTTGTTATTGCTAATGTGCAGAATTCTATTAAGAAAGCTTTCTCCTAGAAGCAATGATTACGTTTTTCTCTTGGAACATGTGTGGGTTCAATTTGCCACACAAATATGAAGCAGTTCTAAGTGGATTAAAGAAGCAAAGCTGGTTTTTGGTTGTTTTATCGAAACTAGAATTTAGGAGAACAATTTTCTCTCTATTTTTAATTCATGTCTCCCTAATTGGTCAGCCATAACAAATTATGATCATCATCATTTTGGGCGTATATGGGTTTGTTCCTCTGATGCGATTCATCTCACAATTCTAGCAAAAAGTGCACAGCAAATCACTGTTGGTGTTTAGATGGTGCATACGAATGATATCTTCTTGTGTACTGCAGTATATGGTTCAAATTTTGAAATGGACATATGGGTATTATGGCAGGAGTTCTCGGTTATTCAAGCTCAGATTACTCAGCTAACACTTCTGTGGATCTTGATTGGGGATTATAATGAGATTCTTTCAACATCTGAACACTCTCGTGCTCATGACTATAGATTTGATCAGACAAGGATGCGCCACTTTCAAAATGTAGTTGCACAATGTGATCTCTCTGATCTTCCTAGTACTGGTTCTTATTACACTTGGTGGAATAAATAAACCAGAAATCCGATTGGCAAAAAACTTGATAGGGCCCTCGTGAATGCTCATTGGCTTACTGCTTACCTTCACTTTTTTGTTCAATTGGACGCAGGTGGTATTTCTGATCATGCTCGGTGCTTGGTTCATCTATCTTCTGGTAGTCATTGCTCCAGGAAACCCTTCCGTTTTTTCAATTTTTTTACTAATCATGAGCACTTCCTCCCATATGTTCATGATGCTTGGGAGCAATCGCATCTGCTATACCACTCTCGAGCTGCCTTACACCTCTTCCATCAGAAACTAAAGTTACTTAAGCCAGTCATGAGATCGCTAAACAAGACATATTATGGTGACCTACCAAACCGCACAAAGCACAATTTTGATGAGCTTTGTCAACGTCAAAATGACGTCTTACCCATCACCTGCTTCTTTTCAAGTTGCAGTTGATGCGTCATTAAGGTGGCATCATCTTGCGATGATTGAGGAAGAGTTTTATATGCAGAAGTCACACATTCAGTGGTTAAAATCTAGGGATCAAAACACATCGTATTTTCACTGGGCTGCCCAGACTAGAGCAATGCATCATTCGATAAAAAGTTTAACTCGTTCTGATGGTGTGGTTGTGACTCAACTCGAGGATATTAAGGTTGAAGCAGTCAGCTATTTCCAGAATTTTTTGTGCACCGACGTCCAACATTCTGGTAATTTTTCAGAAATCTTGAATGACTTGGTTGACTTTCGTTGTCCTGATTATGTTTCAGCCAACCTCGTTGCCCCTGTAACCGCTGATGAGATTCACGGAGCTTTACTTCGAATGCTGACCAACAAGGCCCCGAGACCTGATGGTTTCACTATGGAATTCTACAGGAGTGTTTGGCCTATCATTGGTAAGGATTTTGTCACTGTAATCCAATCCTTTTTTGTCTACAGCTTTTTGCCAAAAGGAGTCAATGCAACGGCACTCGCTCTGATTCCCAAGCATAATGCGCCTTCTACCATGCATGACTATCGCCCTATCGCCTGTTGCAATCTGCTGTGTAAGGTCATATCAAAAATTCTTGGCATCCATCTCAAAGTACTACTCCCGGAGGCTATTGAGTCGAATCAGAGTGCTTTTGTCAAGCACAGGTTATTACTTGAAAATGTGCTTCTTGCCACAGAATTGGTTAAAGACTATCATTAGGACTCGATCAGCTCTAGGGTTGCAATCAAGTTTGATATTGCTAAAGCTTTTGATACGGTGAAATGGTATTTTATTGTGGATGTATTACGAGCAATGAGGCTTCTAGACATGTTTGTTCAATGGATTTACACATGTATTTCGACAGCATCATTTTCCATCTCTATAAATGGTGATTTGGAAGGCTATTTCACAAGTACAAGAGGTGTGAGGCAAGGTTGTTCTCTTTCCCCATACCTTTATGTTATTTTGAATAACATTCTTTCGAAGTCGCTCAATAAGGCTGCTGAAACTGGGAAATTTGGATATCATCCTATGTGTCGTGAGGTCAACTTAACCCATTTAAGTTTTGCTGACGACATTCTTATTTTTTCTGATGGAAAATCGAGCTCTTTAAGTGGTATCTTAGACAAGATGCATGATTTTGGTTATGTCTGGGCTTAATATTAATGTTTCCAAGTCATCTCTTTATGCAGCTAGTTCAAGTACTCAAGACCTATGACATCTCGCTACAGCTGTGGGTCTTACGATTGACACATTACCTATTCGATATTTGGGTTGCAACTTACAACAAAGTCGATGCGCAGGACTGATTATGAACCTCTAATTTCGAAGGTGAAATCTAGGATGACTACATGGGCTTCTAAAATGCTTTCTTTTGCAGGGAGGCTGCAGTTGATGAAATCTGGCATTATGAGCACCACTAATTTTTGGTGTTCAACATTTCAGTTACCAAGCAGATGCTTAGATGAGATTGAAAAATTATGTTCGACTTTTCTATGGTCAGGCTCTCCAAATATCACTAACAAAGCTAAGGTTGCTTAGGATGATTTATGTATTCTGAAAGCTGAGGGGGGTCTTGGAATCGATCATTAAGGGATTCTTCTAAGGTCTTTGCCCTTCACCTCATTTGGAGACTACTCTCTTTTAAGGACTCCTTATGGGTTGCTTGGACAAAGCATTATTTACTCACGCAGGAATCCTTTTGGGAAGTTAAGGACGGTTCGAAAGGATCTTGGGTGTGGCGGAAATTATTGAAGTTGAGAGCTATAGCTTTCCTTTTCACCAAGATGTCTATCGAAAATGGTGCTCACACATCTTTTTGGCATGATAATTGGCATCCTTTGGGCAGGCTAATAGACTTAGCAGGCATGGTACTCGATATTCGGGTGTAGCTAAATCTGCAAAGGTTGCACAAGCTGTGAGTAGTTCTGTATGGCTGTCGTCTGTTCGGTGAGCAAGGCAACATGGTGAATTGGTCTCGCAAATTAGAGTCTTGCCTATACATAATCCAGTTGCGGGTAATAACGTGTAGCTTTGGCAACATTCTCGTGATACTTATCGAGATAGTTTTTCATCTACAAAGACTTGGAACCAGGTTAGATCACATCAAGCCATCGTGCCTTGGAGGCATCTCATTTGGTTTAACCAAGCTGTTCCTCGGTTATCTTTTGTGGTATGGTTGGCTGTAAAAAACAGGTTATCTATGGGAGACCGAATGAGGGCTTGGGGTCGTACACAAGGCTATGTTTTTTGTGGAGAAAGAGATGAAACAAGGGATCATCTCTTCTTCGCATGCCCCTATTCTTATACGGTATGGTGGGAATTAACAGTGAAAGTTTTGGGACAATCTTGTGTTCCGGATTGGGAGGCAACAAAGGCTTGTCTTCTTGACTCGTGTTTAAATGATTTGGATAGAGTTTTGCTGAAGCTAAGCCACGGTTTACTATCTTCGGTCTGAACGCAACTCGCGGATTCATGATCCGAGAGCTAAAGACACAACAGCTTTCATTCGCTTGATCGATCGGGTTATATGTAACCATATTGATTCTCTTGGATATCATTATCCTCACAAGTTTCACGGTTTGTTAAAAAGATGGTTCGAAATTAGAATGAGATGATTTTTTATTCTTTGAGCAAGTCTCTACATTTTAAGCTGCTCGTATTGCTTTTATATAACTCTTTTTGTTGATCAATAAATTTGAAATTTCAACAAAAAAAAATTACAAAGTAACCGAAGCATGGGCATAAGATTGACATTACAAAACAATAATTAAAAACAGCATAAGATAACAAATTTTCAAGGAAATAAACGAGAAAAATATTCGCGAAATTTTGAAACTGATAAACATTCGAAAGCTGGTGAAATAAGGAGTCAAAAACACATCTAGTTGGAGTCACTATCACTAGATTTGGCATGATTGTCACAGAAATTCTTCAATCTATTGAACATATCTTCCAACACAGATTTATCAGTTCCGATTGATATTCTCACCCAATCCGCTTTTCCTAAAATCCTTCCTACATAATTGCATTGATTTTTGTTTACTATAAACAGACCATATTTAATTAAAACCTCCTTTAAATGTAAGAGTAAGAGTACCTGGAATTAAGACAAGGTTTTCCTCGGTAACAAGCTTGGAGCAGAACTCAGATTCATTACCAATATCTTTCAACATATCTTTGTCAAGTTTCACCTACAAGAAAGAATTTAATTACCAATTACAAATACTAAGTATTCAAATGCCATAATTACGAATTGAGAATCCAAGACTCTATAAGGGACTTACCCATAAATAAGAACAAGATTCAGGCTCTATTGGGTAAGAGAGGCATTTTATGTCCTTAAGCCTCTCACATGAGAAATGAACGTTCTCTTTCATAGCTTCAATCTTTGCTTTGAAAAATTCTGGTGGTGTGTTTTCCAAGATACCAGGAAGTGCCTCCTAACCAAAATCCACAAAACACATGTATGAATTAGGCATGGGCATATAACCCGAAACTCGAAACCGAATCTGAACCCGACCTAAATTAAGAGGAACCAATCCGAATTGAACCAAAAAAAATCTGAATGAATCCTATCTATATACCCGGAAAACTGAATCCAAACCCGAATCGAATCCGATCCAAAAAAAATTGTCATAATGAGTCTTAACTCAATAAAAGATACCTGAATGCCTAAGTCTATAAATATATATTTGATGAGAAGTCATAGCATTATTTTAAATTGAGTACAAATTATCGATACTATGGTCGGATGACTAAAATCTGGATGCAGATAGTCTGTCCGACTAGTTATGGCTTGGACCGGCCGTGTCTATGGCAACAACCTAGTACAAGATATATATATATATATATATATATATATATATATATATATATATATATATATATATATATA
>OVAX01002891.1:0-24691 GCA_900406405.1 Lepidium africanum | reverse complement strand
AATAATATTTTATAATCTTAGAACCTCAAATTAAGAACCTCACTTATGGTGATGGTCTTAGTTATTCGTCTTCGAACTACTGTTGTGGTACTGTTCTTTTTTTTTTTTCTCATTCTGCTCAGATCTCATACTACATCGCTTTTGCTATACTATATATTATATTGTTCATTAATTAGTGTTACTTAAAAGTTAATGCAACGTTCGTTTCAGGTTAAGCAATGAGATCGGAGATGGATGCTCTCAAGGTTCAGATTCTACCTGAGAACCGTTCATCGTCGACGCTCTCTAAGTCCAAGACGAAACACACGAAGTCGATTCTATTGCTAATCGTAGCTTCCGTGGCTGTCACGGTAGGGTTGTTATGTGTTTTTCCTGCAAATTCAGTTCTTTTGTCAGGAACCTTGCTTCGGAAAACTTCCCGACATTACAGTGTTGTTATCGATGCTGGGAGTTCCGGGACCAGAGTTCATGTGTTCGAGTACTGGTTTAAGTCCGGGAAACCAGTTTTCGATTTCGGAGAGGAATACTACGCTAATCTGAAGCTGAGTCCTGGTTTGTCGTCGTATGCTGATATTCCTGACGGAGCGAGCGAGTCAGTGACGAAGCTTGTGGAATTCGCCAAGGGAAGAATTCCCAAGGGAAAGTGGAAGAAGAGTGACATTAGATTAATGGCGACTGCTGGAATGAGATTGCTTACACCTCCTGTTCAGGAACAGATTCTAGAAGTTACAAGAAGAGTTCTTAGATCTTCTGGGTTACTGTTTCGTGACGAATGGGCCACTGTTATCACTGGTTAGTTTTCGGAATCAATTCTTCTTGTTTTATTCTATTTTAGCTTAGTTGGGTGATACTATATATTCTCATTCTTTGGCTATTGAAAGTGCTAATTACTGGAAAATAACTCAGGATCTGACGAAGGTGTATACGCTTGGATTGCTGCTAATTTTGCACTTGGTTCGCTTGGAAGTGATCCATTGGAAACAACAGGGATTGTTGAGCTCGGTGGGGCTTCTGCGCAGGTTTGGTCTCTTCCCCTCTCAAGTCTGTTTTTGTCAAACTTTAGTAATTGTTGGACTGTAAGAGATGGTCGTTTGTTCATTATGTTTAGGTGACATTTGTGGCAAACGAGACTGTCCCTCCTGAGTTCTCCCGCACGATATTATATGGGAGTGTTTCATACACAATCTATAGTCACAGCTTCCTTCACTATGGAAAGGTAACTTTTAAGACCAGAGCATTTGTTTACCATGATTAAGTCTGTTTTTAATGTTGTTTGGAATACTTATTGTAATTGTCGCTTTACAGGACGCAGCACGAAGAATGTTATTGGAATCTCTGCAAAACTCAGGTTAGTTGTATATAAAAATCTTAAAAGCAGTGTTCAAAAAATAGCTAGGTGCTAAGTGGGTGGTAACCTTCCAACTAGCGCCCAGAGAATCTAGGCGAAACCTAAACAATTTTAGGCGGTTTAGATGGTAGTAGAGTACATTGTATTATATACATATCATATATGAGATAAAAACATGAATCACATGATTTATAAATAAAAAGGTTAAAATTTCATTTTCAAAATTTGGAAAAAATAATATAAAGGTTATGACAAATAATCTATGTTGTTTAAACACTTGTAATTTCCAACCAGAATATTTATTTTGTTTAAAGAATATTTTTTTTTTAATTATTGTCTAGACCAATTGATCACTGCCTACTTACCATCAAAAACGCCCTTGACAGCTTAATTCATCCGATTTTTGTAAAACGGAATGGTCAAGTCCTCCTAGACGGCTACCTAGGGCGATTTTTCTAACAATGCTTATAAGTAATCACCTCCTTAATGAACTTGAAGATTTTGTGAAGTTAATAACTGAACTTTTGACTTTATTCAATTGAAATAATCTTCTTTTTCCTTAAAACTCATTTGATTTTTCAATTCACACAGTAGCAAACTCTACGGAAGATGTCCTAGTTGCAGACCCTTGTACTCCTAAAGGATACATCTACGACAAAAACTCAGAGGAAGACGTATCAGGATTCTTAACTGACGAAAGCAAATTTAAAGGCACCCTTCAAGCTGCTGGTAATTTCTCAAAATGCAGATCCGCTACGTATGCGCTTTTGCAGCAAGGAACAGGTAAAACGAACATTATATATTGGTATGGCTGAACATATTTCGATTTTGTTGATCTCTTACGGCTGTAGTTTTTGGTACTGTTTGATAACAGAGAATTGTCCTTATAAGCATTGTTCTATTGGATCAATATTCACCCCTGACCTTCAAGGAAGTTTTTTGGCTACATCAAATTTTTTCTACACTTCCGAGGTATAATCCCATGACATCAAAATTCATAATATTTTGGGGAAACACTTTAAAACATCGGTCTTAACTATGTTTCTGTCTGAAAATTGTAAACAGTTCTTTGGGTTGGAAAAAAAGGGTTGGCTCTCTGAATTGATTCCAGCTGGGAAGAAATACTGTGCAGACGAGTGGTCCAAAATCAAATTGGAATACCCAAAAGAAAAAGAAGAATATTTGCGTGGCTATTGCTTCTCATCAGCATATATAATCTCAATGCTTCATGATAGTCTTGGGATTGCTCTTGATGATGAAAGGTAAATGTTATTATTAATTTACGTAATAAGATACATCAATGTTGGTTTTAAGACAAAGATATGAACAAAAACTATGATATGTTCTGTATACAGAGTCACGTATGCTAGTAAAGCAGGAGCAAAAGACATCCCTCTAGATTGGGCATTGGGAGCTTTAATACTAGATGCTG
Organism: Lepidium africanum; assembly: GCA_900406405.1. Classification (NCBI taxonomy): domain Eukaryota; kingdom Viridiplantae; phylum Streptophyta; class Magnoliopsida; order Brassicales; family Brassicaceae; genus Lepidium; species Lepidium africanum. The sequence goes on along the minus strand of OVAX01002891.1, from coordinate 21,911 downwards.
TCACACCAACTTATGGTTACAGTGGTACATCTAGAAAGTTTCTTGGCTTTTAAGTAACGTAGCCAACTAAAACACTATGATATCATTAATCTTGTATTTTCTAAGTTAAGTTGTATTTGAGATTATCGTCATTGTTTGTTTTATGAAATAAGTTAGCTTCTCCTTGATATGTTTGTATTTATAATCATCTCCTGCTTGGGATTGTATCGATTTGGGACTAATAAATAAAATTGTTTGTCGACATGTTTAATAATATAGACCTTGGATATTCATTCTCTATATTATGTGGTGGTTGTGTGTAACTGTAATTTCGGCATAGAAAACATACAAAACCTTGCATTTATTTGAATACCAAATATAACTTCAATAATTGTACTAACGGACTTTGTTTTCTGAATTATTTATAGTGGGCCTAGAGCGTGACTTGTAAGGTCTGTATGATTTTTTTACACTCTTACGTAATATTTTAAAACAATCAGTACTCACACGGCATCATATTATTGTTGTCCCTTATATAATATATGTCTACAATTACAGATCAAATTCTAAATATATGTCATGTTTTCGTTATGCGCAAAACGTGTCGCACGAAACTATTTAACTAATTTATGATGGCAATTATATGAATCGGTATACGATATCCGGAGAAATGCGAATGACCAATCCGAGACAAAAAAAAATCTTGATGGATGGGACCAAAATCCATGACAGATCGGTCCACCGTGACTGATGATCGTTTGTTTGCACGTCCTATTGTTTTGAACACGTTTTTTTAACTGTCATTTCATTGCCTTTAATCTTTTACGTCTACAACAACAAAAATAGATAAGTGATTTACTAGTTACCAATAGTTTCTTATCCTCAATCATTCATCGAGTACCTTATATATATCTTACATAGTTATATATTTCATATTCTTTGTAGTAGGTCGTCTTTCAACGACCGATTATAAAATCAATATTCTTGACTAAGAAGAAACATACAAAAATAATCGGTTACGTTTTATCACCACGTTTATTGTTATTGATTATATGTTCAGTTTTCGTTACGATTCCTTATTAATGAGTTGATGCAATGCACGTTTCAGGTTGAAAGTGGAGTCAGAGATGGATGATCTCAAGGTTCAGATTCTACCTGACAACCAATACACGCTTACTAAACCCAAGTCGAAGAAAGCCACGAAATCGATAACCTTGCTAATCGTTGCTTCCTTGGCTATCACGTTGGGGTTACTATTTGTTTTCAATTCAAATTCAGTTTTACTCTCTGGAAGTTTGCTTTGGAGATGTTCGCTCAAGTACAGCGTCATTATTGATGCTGGGAGTTCCGGGACCCGAATTCATGTGTTCGCGTACCGGATTAAGTCCGGGAAACCTGTTTTTGATTTCGGAGAGAAATATTACTCTAATCTGAAGTTGAGTCCTGGTTTGTCAGCTTATGCTGATAATCCTGACGGAGCAAGCGACTCAGTGGCAAAGCTTGTGGAATTCGCCAAGGGGAAAATTCCTAAGAGAAAATGGAAGAAGAGTGACATTAGGTTAATGGCGACTGCTGGAATGAGATTGCTTACACCTCCTGTTCAAGAACAGATTCTTGAAGTTACTAGAAGAGTTCTTAGATCTTCTGGGTTTATCTTTCGAGACGAATGGGCTTCTGTTATCTCTGGTAAGTTTTTGGAATCAATTCTTTATTACAACCAAATGCTATTGTTGTTTATATGACTTACAGGTAGACTGATCACTGACCTCAAGCTATGGAAAAATTGTTCAGGATCTGATGAAGGTATATATGCTTGGGTTATCGCCAATCATGCAGTTGGTTCGCTTGGAGGTGATCCCTTGCAAACAACTGGGATTGTTGAGCTCGGTGGAGCTTCTGCGCAGGTTTAGTCTCTTCCCTCTTAAATCTGTTATCTGTTGGAATTCAAAGATTATAAGGAATAACTCTTTTTTATTAGTTTAGGAAAAATAACTCAAAAACTTAAACTCTCAAACAATGAACTCACAAGATATGCCACACTTTGGCATCTCTTTTTATAGACTAGATAATTTCCTACTCTAATTAGGAATGCTTTNTTTATAGACTAGATAATTTCCTACTCTAATTAGGAATGCTTTATACTTTAGATAACTCCTAAAATATCTCTAGCATATCTAGTCTAACCACCTAACTTGCTTAGCAAGTATCTAATTTCAAGCTTGATTCAACAATCTCCCCCTTAAGCTTGAAATCGATTTCTTCAACATTTTGAACACCAATGATGTCTCGCATCTCTTTAAACTTGATTCTTCCTAGTGCCTTTTGCTTTGTCCCGGCAATATGTTCTACTTCTATCAAACTGTTTTCAACACACTCTTTATAAAGTGATACCTTGTGTGAATATGTTTGCTTCTTCCATGAAAAACAAGATTTTTCGTAAGTGCAATAGCCGATTTGTTGTCTATGGGAATTACAACTCGATCACTTGTTGATCCCATTACTTTTGTTAGTAAATCTCTTAACTAAATTGCTTGTCTAGTTGGCTCGGTTCCAGCCATAAACTCGGCTTCACAAGAAGATAAAGCAAAGGTTTCTTGTTTTTGAGAACACCATGTGATTGGACTTTCACCTAAGTAGAAGATGTGACCAGTTGTACTCTTTCCATCATCCGGATCAACATTGTAACTACTATCACTATATCCCATTAGCCTTGGTACTTGTTCCCTCGATTTTCTCTTAATTCGAAATACCCATTTAACTCCGATTGGTTTTATTCCTTCCGGTAAGTCTTCAAGAGTCCATGTTTCGGCTTTGTTGATTGAATGGATCTCATCTTCACAAGCATAAATCCACTCTTTCTTCTCTTTTGCTTCACCAAAATATGTTGGTTCATCATTCAAAGTCAAAAGCAATCTTTCTTTTTCTTGCTCCACAAATAAGACATAATCCTCAAGATATTTCGGCTTTGTCACTTGCCTTTGAGATCTTCTTAATTCTTGTGATGAATTGTTATCTCTTTCACTTTCTTCAGACTCATCATCGCCTAAATCATCTTGAGATTCACTCTTCTCTTTCTCGGCTATTTTCTCACTCATATTGGGAGATTCAATTCCGTAGCTTGCATTGGAAGCAACTGCAAGTTCCTTACTTGCGTTGGAAGCAGCTGCTGTGTAATCTTCCTTTTGCAAATCTTGTGCTCAAATCCTTCAATTGCAAACTCATATTCACAGCTTCATTCCCTTTAGTACTTTCTTGCACCCAATTCCATCCTTTTGTTTTGAATCTTTTGAATTTCGACAATGCATCACCCTTTTCTTTAAGCAAAACCGCCCACATATACCTACTTTGATCATCTATAAGCACAAAAACATACCTATTACCAGCTGTTGTACTAGGTGTTATTGGCCCACAAAGATCCCCATGAATCAACTCAAGTCTCTTTGATGCTCTAAAAGATGTTGCTTTAGGAAAAACTCATCTAGCATGTTTTCCTAATAAACATGATCCACATGCTTCTTTCTCAAGATTAACTCGTGGAACACCTCTTATTAACCCTTTCTCAATCATCTTCTTTATTGTTTCAAGATTTATATGCCCTAATCTTGAATGCCACCTTTTTGATTCGCTAATCTTGGAGAGATTGAGATGTGTTGTATTCTTTATTTCCATCATAACTTTGTAGAGTCGATTTTGAGATCTTGTTGCCTTGACTATCAATTTTCCTTCACAATCTCTCATTGTCAAAGTGTCTCCATTCATCCTAATGTCACATCCTGATTCTGTAGCTTGTCCAAGACTAATTATGTTGCTCTTAAGATCAGGAATAAAGTAAACATCTTTCAATTCTTTGACACTTCCGTTTTGATCCACAAAATTAATCGATCCTTTCCCTTTAATATCAATTCTTGAATCATCTCCAAATCTTACTTTCCCAGTAATGCTTTCATCAATTCTAGTAAAATATCTCATATCTCTAGACATATAATTACTAACTCCATTATCAAGATACCACTTGTTCTTCTCTTTACTGTTAATCTCAAACTTGCTTGGTAAGCAATTCCCTTCGTTCAAGAAAACAACCTCGTGTAAGAAAAGATCATCCGCTTCTTGAGTATCTTGATCATTGTTATCATCTTCTTGTGTCTCTTTTAATTTAAGCAATCGATCAGGACATTTATAAGCAAAGTGTCCGTATTTGTCACAACGGTAACAAATTACTTTGGACATGTCGAAATCTCTGTTATCTCGACCTCGTCCCCTACCACGACCACGTGCTCCTCTTCCTCTCCCTCTCGAATTTTCACTTGATTCCCTTATTTGATTTCGTGACTCCAAGTACATCAATTGTCTTTGATCTTCTTGAGATTCCTCTTCTTCTTCAAGGATTCTTTCTTCATAGGCTTTTAGACGACCTACAACATCTTTAAAACTTGCTGTTTTAAGATCCAAGAGTTGCTTAAGAGTTGCAACCATATGTATAATTTTCTTCCTAGGAAGACACTTAAGGAACTTCTTCACCATCTTAGTCTCTTCGATTTTGGCTCCAAGGGAAGAGGATTTAGAAGCAATTGCTGAAAGCTTAGCTACAATTCATCAACGGATTCTGTTTCTTTCATCTTAAGACGATCAAACTCAGACATTAAGGTTTGTAACCTTGCTTCCTTAACACGCTCAGCTCCTAGGTTTTGTGTTTTTATGGCTTCCCATATCTTTTTCGCTGATCCTAGTTCTCCCACTTGTAGAATAAGATCCTCCGGTATAGATTGAAAAAGAAGTCCCATCGCCATGTTATTTTTCCTCTTATCATCAATTTCTGTCTTAATTACCTCCCATACTTCATGTATATTGAGACAAACTTTCATCCTCATGACCCAAACAGTATAGTTTGTCCCTGTTAGCATTGGACATACTATGGAGGAAGAGCCTCCTCCACTTTTTGATTTATCCACAGACAAGATTTGGTTATCTCCCATTGAGAATCGATTTGTTTTTCGCGAACCCTAGCTTTTTGATCACGAACACCACTTAAACCGATTTCCCCTTAGAACTTTCGCTCTGATACCAATTGTTGGAATTCAAAGATTATAAAGAAATAACTCTTCTTTATTAGCTTAGGAAAAATAACTCAAAAACTTAAACTCTCAAACAATGAATTATGCCACACTTTGACATCTCCTTTTATAAACTAGATAATTTCCTACTCTAATTAGGAATGCTTTATACTTTAGATAACTCCTAAAAATCTCTAGCATATCTAATCTAACCACCTAACTTGCTTAGCAAGTATCTAATTTCAAGCTTGATTCAACATTATCTCGTCCGTACTGTCATCTGGAGTTGTTGTGTATATTGGAGTTTACGTAATGATAGTTTATGCATTTGTTTTTAGGTGACATTTGTGTCGAGTCAGAATGTGCCTCCTGAGTTCTTGCGTACGATAACCTATGAAAAGGTTTCATACACAATATACAGTCATAGTTTCCTCGACTATGGACAGGTAACTTCTGTGTGAACTATAACAATTTGTCTTTGAGTAGTTGTTTCCTTTTATAGATCCTTTTTAAAAAAACTTTTCTGAGAACTTAGTGTAAGTGTATCCCAATTTGCAGCTTATTGATCTCTAAATTCCTAAATTTCCTCAAAAACTAGAGATAATTCTAGCTACCAAAAAAGATTTGTTAATTTTAAGCAAGATGCTATATATTTAACTATTGTGGCCTTTCAGGATGCAGCAGAAGACAAGTTATTGGAATCACTGCAGAAGTCAGGTTAGTTGTTGATAATTTCTTAAAGTAATCACTTGCTTATTGAACTTGAAGATTTTGTGAAGCTCTCAAAGCTTATACTGTGTTGCAATCCATACAGCTGTAGACACTACAGGGGATGGAATAGTTACAGACCCTTGTACTCCAAAAGGGTACACCTACGACACAAATTCACAAAACAAAGATTCCCTTCAAGTTAAAGCTGCTGGTGATTTCTCAAAATGCCAATCTGCTACATTTGCATTATTGCAGGAAGGAAAAGGTAACAGAGCGTTACTGGTAGTAGCTTAATATCGTTCCACATATAGATTTTCTTGATCTCTTATGGCTGCGATTTTCGTACATTGGATACAGAGAAATGTCCTTATGAGCACTGTTCTATTGGATCAACATTTACACCTAAACTTCAAGGAAGTTTTTTGGCTACAGAAAATTTCTACCACACTTCCAAGGTACAAATGAATTGTCAAGATTGGTCTAGTGGAGATATTGATTGAATATTTGGTCTTATATATGTTTCTGTCTGAAATCAGTTCTTTGGGTTGGAAGAAAAGAATTGGCTGTCTGAAATGGTTCCAGCCGGAAAGACATTTTGTGCAGAAGAATGGTCGACGTTGAAAGAGAAATATCCAACAACTAAAGCCAAATATTTGCATCGTTATTGCTTCTCATCAGCATATATTATCTCAATGCTTCACGATAGTCTTGGTATTGCTCTTGATGATAAAAGGTAAATGTTAAGATCAATGTTGGTTTTGAGACAAAAAGATAAACACAAACTAATATTTGTTTTGTCTGCAGAATCAAGTATGCAAGTAAAGCAGGAGAAGAAAACATACCACTTGATTGGGCATTGGGTGCTTTTATACTAAACACTGACACGCCCACTTCTGATTACACTGGTAAATCCAGAAAGATGCTTGGCTTCTAAATAACGTAGTCAAATACAAATTATGATATCGATTGCCACGAACTGTGTCGTTTCCAATGAAACGAATAAGCCATATATCATAATTTTGTACTTTATGTCGAATTGTGTTTGAAATTCGTCTTTTACATTTAATATTGTTTGATACTATAGTCGTCGTTTATTTTGTGTTAAACAAGTTAGCTACTTGTAATAAATTGAACCTCAATATGTGGCGGTATGTGTGTGATAGAATTAATGTTCGGGTATGTTGCGGGCTCGACATTTTAAGAAACATCTGCGACTTTAGAGTTATATGAAGTGCCAATTCTAATTTCAATATTGCTTCTTCAGTTTTTTAAACATTGACTTTACTTTCTTTGAATTAATCAAGTCTACAACGAACAATACTTAATCACCACTAGTATCTTGGTCCGAATTCTACGTAAAAATTATTATATGGTAGGTGTAAAGAATAAGGTTCATTCTGCTGCTCAAAAGCAATAATTAAATGTATACGTGACCATGTCTTTGCTTATTGAAACTTCCCTATCCAATACTTGACAATTTCAATAATTCAGCAGTCAATGGTTTTCAATCCGTACAAGTATGACTATATTTGTGTATATAGTTTCTATATATATTGTTCCTGATAGTTTATATAGTCAATGATGTTAATATGTTTTAAATTAATTAGGTGCGAGTTTGATAAAATCATTCAAACCATAATGTTTATTACTGAAAAAGATCATGTGTTTACCTATTCTAATGTATCTGATTCTTCATTGTTAACGTTATCCACTTCTAATATAATAATCATTTTAAAAATAAATCTTTTTTTTACAATGTGTATTATACTCAACATAACATTAGTACTTGTTTTTTGTCAACATTAAACCACAACTGCCCGATCTATCAGCTAAATTGCGGTGGGATCGATCTATGAATATACAAGTACGTTTGTTTTTAGTGGACCTATTAGATTAAATGTCACTTGCAACATTAGTGCCTTTATATACTACAAACTGTATTTTAAAAAAAAAATTGAAAATCTGAAAGCGATCAAGTGATGATATTTATAACGAAACTGAAGCCTTTGAAATGATCAAGGGATTAAACTAATTAATGATGATAAGCTGTATTATTAGAGTTTATATGACTGGGTTAAAAAATTGAAGCAAACAAGTAGTGTATTAACTATCTAAACTAAATAATATATGTTGTTACTAAAGAGTACTAAATGTTGTCAGAAATAAAAGACTAGTAGATTGCCAGTAGGAGCCGTTATGTTCAGGTCAACGGCTACATTTAACGGAGCCGTTAAGTCTCTTAAGACGTCTGTTATATCTCGTTTCACACTCCCGCTATAAAAAGCCAATTTTTATGAGCTTGATCTCCGGAAAAATCTTTTGTCAATAAAGTTTTTTAATTTTTCCGAAAACTTCTTTTTGCGTCTCTTCTTACATTCCTCCCGATTATTCTGCTCTTTAAAATCGAGGACGCTAAATATTTCCCTTCACGCTATAAACAATCTCTCCCCTTTTTCTTTCTTCAGGTTTTCACGTCTCGATCTTCCCTGTTTTCCTGTACTCTGGTGGTGTTCGTAAGAGTGAATTTGTTGTTTTGTATTTAGGGAATTTTTATTTGGTTTTGGAAACAGTAAGATGAGTAATCACATGGTTGTAAATGTCAATGCACTGGTACGGCCGGTTTCGTCGTTACCTCTGGTTCTCGAGGTTGATCATATGAGATCAGAGTCGTCTGAGCCGTACAGCTTGACGACGTCCAGGGAGGATAATGTAATTGATATATACGACGGAGATAATACAACGAAGGAGGAGGATTCACTGGCGGAGTGTCGTATCTGTCAGGAGGAATGTGATATTAAGAATCTCGAGAGCCCATGTGCTTGTAATGGGAGCCTAAAGGTAGTTTTTTAATTTCATGGTTTCTATAGTTATCAAAGGAAAGAGAAGACTGAGTATTGAATTCAAGTTTTATGTGTTGATCAGTATGCTCACAGAAAATGTGTTCAACGTTGGTGCAATGAAAAGGGAGACACATTATGTGAAATCTGTCTTCAGGTATATACAGCTTTCTCTTCATAATGTTCAGACAATGTATGGCTTATCGTGAGACTTTTGCTTGATGATTGAGAATTCAAGTCTCAAATTAACACTCTTTAACTTCTCTTATTCTAGCCATACCAAGCTGGATACATCTCTCCACCACAATCTGAAGATATTACTATTGACATTGGGTATGATCATACATCTTCTGTTAGGTTATATATATATATATATATATATATATGACTTGTAATTGTTCTGACTTAATTGTCTGTTTTTAGTGGAGGATGGACAATCTCGGGTTTGGATTTACATGATCAACATCTCCTGGCAATTGCTGAAGCTGAACGTCAGATTTTAGAATCGGAGTATGATGATTATACAGCTGTAGACACCAATGGAGCTGCATTTTTCCGATCAGCTTCTTTAATAGTTAGTGTAAATCTTATCAACAAGTTTCAACCACTCTTGAATTTTTTACCTAAGTTCTAAAAATCAGAAACATCCTTCTTCTCTTTTGCAGTTGATGACTCTTCTTCTACTGCGAAATGCACTGACTATACCAGATTATGCAATTGGTGAAGACGACCCTTCTTCAATACTTTCTGTAAGTTCATTCAAATCAAGTTTACATTTTCTTATACCGAAAATTTCATAAAAGTCTCAACTCCAAATTACAAACTTATCTTGCATCATGTTGCAGATTTTGTTACTTCGAGCTGCCTGTTTTCTTCTTCCTTGCTACATCATGTTATCAGCCATCAGTATCCTGAATCGGCGAAGAGAAAGACAGGAAGCAGCGGCCTTAGCCACTGGGTTCGCATTGGTGCTCAGGTCGCGGAGACCTAGAGCAGTGGTTAGTTATATGTCAACGGAGCCATGATTAAGAGTGTTACACCCAAATATTCATCAGAAAAAGATTCTGCTGTTGAAAGAGTGGTTTGCAATAAGTAGAAATGAGAATCTCCTCTTTCACTTTTTGCAGAGCGATTTGCATAATCTTTTCTGATGAAATCATTGAATCATAAGTTGTGTGAGATTATTAATCAGACTCGATAGCAACAGGGACCATCACAAGATCTACATTGAGGTCCTTTAGAATAGGCTTTCTTACATGGTACAGGGTAAGGAGTGTCCTAACTTAGTTTAGAATTATATTGGCAAAGGAATGTAAACAAAGATTCTGAGTATCTAGAATTGAGTTTTGTTTCCTGATTTGTTCACTTCCCCTGAATTGAAATATGTGATTGGTGTTTTTCTTCTTTTCTTGTAATGTAGCATTGAGATTTTCAATAAGAATTAAATTGGAAGACGAGCATCTCACTTCCAAAAGACTTATCTCTATCGCATTCGTCCGTTCCTGATGTTGTAAAAAGGCTAAGTATCACATTGGATAACTCGACCAAAACCAAGATAATTACATAACTTTTGAAATTTTTTGTCAGAATACATAATTTCTTACTGATCAAATTACATAATGAAGCTATTTCATGTTCATTGCGGATCAGAACAAGGGGGAAAGCTCAAAGCTAGCTTGCCTGCAATAGTTCCTTAATGTCATACCCTTGGATCTGCGACAGGACATATAAAACAACACATAAGTTAAGAGTTGACTGATCCTTTTAACATTGCGGTGGTCATAAAAATAAGTTTTTTCACCTGAAGAAAAGTGAGCAGCAAAATAACTCCGGAGTTCCAAAAACCGTGTATGATCATTGGAGTAATGAGATTGCGGGTTTGCGCATATGATAAACCCAAAACAGTTCCTAAACCAAATGGGAAAGAATGATAGTCATCCAAAGGTTTTATAATCCTGAGAAGATGCTAATACTAATTGTATGACTTATGCTTTACCTAGAATAAACAGCTGCGGGAATTCACCAGGCGTGAGATGGGCAAGGGCAAACGCAGCTGAGCTGATAACTATCGCAATCGGAGTCGGGACCCTGTAATGCAACATGATACTAAACGTAGTAAGAATTCGTCCAGGACGAAAAGAGAAAAGGAGAAGAGGTTTTACCATTTGGTAAGAGAGACCATGAAAAATCCACGAAACACGGTCTCCTCAAGAAGTGGAGCAAGAATTCCAGTTATGCCAACTAAGCTTAAGGTGCTGTACAATCATTATATGCAATGTGATCAGATTCTTATGCACATCGTAATTTCTATTTCCTTGAGGACAATACCTTATGTTTGAGGATCCAATTAGTGGGAGAAGCTTCATCAAAGAGTCTACCTGAAAACAACACACCTCACTACAATTACTAATAAAATATTCAGAAAGAATACATAAAATCTTATTTGAATTCTCCTAACCTCCCTTTCAGGTGTTTCTGTCCTGAATAACGATAAAGCAACACCTGTTAACGCAATCGCACCAACAGCACCAACAAGACCGATTCCACCCCACACGAGCCATCCTTTTTGCAGGTTGAAGGGTTGTTTGAAATCTGAAGGTTGAACAAAAGGTCAAGGGCCAATAGAAGAGAAAACAGTGTATGACAATGCCGATAAAAACAGAAAAACGAAAAGCAAAGTACCATAGCGAAGAATATCTTCAGGAAGTGGCTCGAAGGTTTTGGCAACAGTGAATATGACGGCAAGTACAACTGCAGTTGTTAAGCTGCAAAGTATTCAGATAAAGTCATTCAACATAAGACATTTCAATAACTTCAAAACTTCAGAAAGAGCTAAAATTACATCATAAGATCTGCCAAAGCACTGAGATCTTATAATCATTTTACATTAACTGAGTATAGAAGAGCTATGTCACTAGAGTACACAAAAGAATAGTAGTTTTGGTACCCTTGATCCAGGAATAAAATTTCCGCCTTGTCGTCCAAGCTCAGTTTCTCAACATCGATTCCTAAGAACGGTATGACTGCCATCTCGGTTAATCCTGTCAAAACAAAACTGCCTGGGAACAAAATTAATCTCACTCCATACATTAAAAGAAAACAGCCTGAGATACAAAAATCTCTTTATACAGAGAATAGTCACTAAACATCAAACTATTTAGTGACATATTTCAGATCAATATACTCAACCATCACATTTATCCTAATGCAGTTTATGTTAATCAAACTCCAACCCTAATTCAGCCTACGATGACATTAGAAACTGGAAAGTACCTTAATGCACAAGCAAGCGAAGTTAACGAAACTGTCTGCCATTCCCATGGAACTTCCCATCTCTGAAGTATCGGCCACTCTGTGCTACCTCCCTCTAACTATCAATAACCAAATAAAAAATTTCAAATTCATAATTCATATAATTTGGATTCAGCTGGAAAAAAAAACAACCATCTTGAATTTTTCCCGAAATCAAACATGAGTAAATTGAGCTAGAGCCAGAGAAATGATTACCTTTCCCTCTCCTCCAGGTTCTTTCCCAGAGTTAAAAATTCTCGGGGATCTCCATTTCCTCCGATTAACTGTAAATAACCGGCGGCTACCAAATCCCGATGATAACCGGCTCAAACCGCCGCTGTTATAAGTCTTCGGCAGAATTATTCTCCGAGGATCCGAGAAACAGAAAAGAGACGAGGATTGAGATAAACACGAGATAATCTGCGAAACCATTTTAAATTGTTTCACTGAGTAATCTTTTGGGTATTTTCCGTTGTTCTTAGAGAAGTTTCAGGGTAGTTTCACACAAGCATTGTCAAATCGAAGAAGAGGATAAGATCCGACTAAAACAGGCGGGTATCAATATACCCGCTTAAACAATGACGTTCGTTTAAGGCCCATTTAGATCTGTGAAAGCTAAAAGCTTCAACGACCAACTCGACGAAATGTCTTACTCAATACTCAGCAGAAACATCCCTCGTGTCTTCTAATTTCTAATCATATCCACTTATTTATTTTCTTTATAATTCAATCATTCTCCTTATAACCAAAGACAAAAAATTGTTAAATATTTTTTAATGCATTAGCACAGAACCACTGGCGAATTGGCAACCTTGTCTTAGTAAGGTGGAACCCACACGGCAGCCATTAAATAGTTGACATTTAGCTTCAGAGAAAACTACTAACTTTCTCTATTTATATCCTCAAACGTTTATTACTTACAAGATATGATAATACAAAAACAAAAACCAAAAAGAGAAATGGTGTCCTTAACTTCATCTTCTTCAACTCCAAACACATCTTTCGACTATATGTTGAACAATAGTAATCACAGTAACAGTCTGTATAGTCCTTTCTCTTCTTCTTCTTCTACTTCTTTCTCTTACTTGACAGGCAGCGAAGATGTTTTCAGGCAGAAGAATCTAATGAGTGAAACGAATATGAACATCAATCCAGAAGTGCATCATGAAGTTCTTGGAATTGAAAAGAAATCTTCTGACGATTTGGAGATCAGTGTGTTTGGAGCTGAGAAGTACTTCAACGGAGATATGGATTCTGACCTCAGTCCTAGACTTGTGTCTCCTCTGCCAAATCCAGAAGTTTTAATCGAGAGAATCGTCGTTGGTCCGAAGAAAAGCTCGAAGTATTCCTCGACAACTCCGAGTCTTCGGTCTGAATCCAGCTGGAATAGCCAGAGCTTCTTGCTTCACAACAAACTGGAGAAGAAGAATAAGAACAAGAACAACGACAACTCTAGCTGCAATAGTTACATGCACGAAAAGGATATTAGTAGCAATCCCAAAGTGAGTATAAAGAAGAGTTTTCTAGCGAATCTTGGCGGCAGATGCATGTGTTCGAACTGGAATTCGGTAGATGTCGTCGATGAGATGAGAAGAAACTCTGGTAAGAAGAAGAACAAGACCAGATTGAGTTTCTCTGGAAATCTAAGCTCAGATATGAAAATTCATCAACAACAACAAAAAGCAATGTTAGAGCAGAGAAAGTCTGTGGAAATATTTGGATCTCCTCTTATTGAGAAGAGAACTATCCAGAAGGAATTTCCATGGGAATACTCGAGTTCTGTGGGAACAGAGGAACTTGGATTCTCTGTAAAGCATGGCAAAGAAGAAGAAGAAGAGAGTGCGAGTGACTTAAGTACGGATCTTTTTGAGATTGAGAGTTTATCAGGGAAAGCAAAGCCCTTTCTTGCAAGGCAAGGAAGCAGGGATCAAGACTCACCGGATGCTTATGCACCAAGTGAAGTAAGCATACAGTGGAGTGTAGTAACGGCAAGTGCAGCGGATTACTCTGTTATGTCTGAATGTGCAACGAGTCCTGTCAAAAAGAACCGGTCATTTCACATTCCTCGAATCCCTATCATGCCTAAGTCAAACCGACAAACTGCGCCTCAGAGACACAAATCTAGCAGTGGCGGTTTATTATTAGGATGCAAGAGTCATAAAGCTGTCAGAGTTTCTGGAGATTCGTACACAAACATGAATAGAACGCCAAGTTATGTTCCAAGATTCCCGGTAGAAGCTAATCCGACAAGTATTGAAACAAGGAGGAAGATCAGCAGTAGTTCGGTTTCTCACATGCAATCACCTTTTCTGTATGCTTAGTAATACCAAAGACTCGAGCTCCTTTCAATTTACATGTAATGTCTATTGAGTGAAACAGATTTTCTTTCCTAATACCATCTTCAAATTCTTGTACCTTGATATTATAATTCTGATTGAATTGTCTTGAAGTAAATAATTGAGTTTTTTTTACCGGTTTGATAAGGAAGAATGTAGAAAGAAGACTGCAAACCAATCTTTATCATCAATCAATCCTCAAAAGACTTACTGACCACAAATAAGTAAAGATGAATGTGATCTCAAGAACTCATCTATTGTCTCTAGAGATTTTGAGGATCTGCACCATGTAACACTAGACACATGGGTCTAATCTGCAAATAAGACAACCAAGAATGCAACTCCATGTGATACAGTAAGGTGTGAATTTTAACCTTTTGTTGAGTCACGAGACATATGTTCAATGCAGAATAGAGACTAAACACATAACACCAATGGTCCACTTCATTTTCATGTGCCTGTCTCAAGAATAGAAAGATAAGTGATTAGGCTTAGATTTACCACTTTAATCATAGTCCGTACGAGTTGCCTAAAAGAGCCATTAATGAGGAAACTAAATCAATCAATGACACTGGGACAGTGTCATTTCACCTAACAAGTCTTAAAAGCCAATCAAGAATCTTCTGGTCCAGAGCTCATCTCAAGACCATGTGATGATAATGAGATAAAGTAGACGTAGACGAAACCTTAATTGTATTATTGATGATGATATGTCTCAGTAACCAACTACTGAGGAATGTTAGATTTCGGGAAATAAATTAATTGTACTACTGTTAAAGTCTAAGAAGATCCAGGTCTTCCTAGCTGATTCTAATTATAAATTCTTAAAACCAATACATTGAATCCAGTGATATTTAAGAGGCATATATGATTTCAGAAACATCTATGAAACCAAACTTGTTAAGAAAACTCAACCATGCCCACTAACAAATGGATCTTGAAGATAAGGACTGTATCCTTTTCAAAGACCCATTTGTTATCAATAAATGAAGAATAACTTCATTTGGAGAGGATAAGAACAGCAAAAGCAAGAAGCCCTTTGCGTTAAAGGAAGGGTCACTGACTCTCTGTCTGACTGTGTATGTCAATCCGTAATAAAGAAGATGAATGAGACGCCCACAGGTATCAAAATCTGAAATTATAAAACAGATAATAGTAATAGAGAAGATCCGAAGTTTGGCTCTTACAAAGTGAATTTACTGCTACCTTACACAGAAACATATGCCCGCAGATGGAGAAAGGATAGATAGTATGTACAATTACAAGTACAAAGAGGTTACGGTGGATCTCTCACAAACACAGAACTGACTTAGCAGTGATAAGAAGCCCCAAACGAAAGAAAGAAAAAATTACTCATCTTTGGATACTTTGATTGGCCGAGTTTCAAATCCTCCATTGGGTCTTTTCTCAAGTGAATAAGGCAAGTAGGTGCCGAGAATCCTATCCCACATAACAAAGAAAGGCTGCGAGAAGTTGTATTTACTTCCATAGAGTTGGTGGTGAACATCATGGTAAGCAGAGTTATTATTGAAGAATATGTGAAATGGATTTCCCGGAAGCCATAGTCCACAGTGATCATCTACTGTTTTGATGGTAGCAAAGGAGAAGAAAAAGATGGCGGTTCTTGGGGACATACCCGAGAAGAGGAAAGACAAAGCACCACCAATGGTGTCCAAGAGAAGACCTTCCATTGGATGGTTGTATAGAGCTCCATATGCATAAGGCACAATAAGGCGATGATGTTGAGAGTGGATGTGCTTGTATAAGAACTTGTTGAGGTGCATATATCGATGAATGAAGTATTGCCACGTGTCAATTACGAGCATAGCTATGACAAACTGCCTAGCCAGAAGTAGAAGGGAAAATTGCTGCGTCGTAGTGGCATCTGCATCACTTCCTGTTATCTAAAGAAAGAATAAAAACAAATCCCAAACAAAATTTTATGGTCAGGATGCTAATATATGAACTTCCACCAACAAACATATTTAGAGTGTACAAATACATGAGAACTATAAATCCCCTTACAGAGTTTCCTCCTATACAGAGACACATCACGAGCTAATGACGTTTAAAACACACGACTACTGAGAAAGTTCAAGACTAGCTATAGTGGTATCTTCTGGGAGAGCACAAAACTTTGCACATGTGAATGAATATAAAAGGAGAAAGATTGAATAACACCAACCACTTGTTAACAAGTAGACAAGGAAATCATTAGTTTACACTCTAGACGTATAAGCTTTTGTATTCGAGAATCTCAAGTGAAACATGTAATATCTCCTTGGACACGATTCTCTATCTAAAACAGGAAGATCCAAGTTTTAATTGATCAGAAGTTTTCCAAGATATGAAACTCTTTCTATTGCATCCTAAATCTGTAACCTTAATTCAAAAGCTTCAGGACAAAAAAAGGTGCTTTTATCCGTTCAGAAACGCCAGATTAAAAACCAGAAAAGCCAAACTCATTCTCATTGACCTATCACCTAACCACCATAGTAAATTAACAAGAGGTCAATGAGGACAACATAATCCGCAATCAAAATCCTACAAAAATTCAAAGATCTGGCCGCAATAATTAATGAAGCGAGAGAGAATGAGAGAGACCTTGAAGAGAACAACGGAGATAATGGCCTGTAGAGTCTGTTGAAAAAGTACGCCCTTGACGACGGCAGATTTGGTAACGAGATTCTTCTCATCCTCGTCTATCTTCGAATGCAATCTATATTTATCCAAAGATCCTAAACAAATATACATCCCTGAATACACCCAATACACCAGAATCGGAACGAATGTCCCCAGAAATTCATCCGAAATCGCGAAACCCATCACCTCTCGTCTAATAATCTTCCTCACAACACGAAATCAGAAATCAAAAACCGGCAGAAGAAAATCGCATCACTCTTCGCTAATCCCTCCCTCAAGAGCTAATCTACACGAAGGAGATTGGATTCGAATATCCTTCGTCGTGTTTTCTCGCTTCTTTCGACGTCGAGAAGAAGAAGAAGACGACGCAGAGGAAGAGAGATGAGGAAGATCTGAAATGATATCAGGTGGGACCCAACCATTCGGGATCTGCCACGTGGGTTAAAATAAATGGTCAAGGCGCCAACTGATTTCAATTTTTATGTGTGCTAATCTTCATTAAAGTCGAAAGAACACATGCCATCAAAGTCTAAAGAGCATAATGAATGATTGATTTGCCTCTCTGTGACACTGTCTAATTGTGGACACAATTGTTGGCTACCTCGTGGGGTGGCAGTAATTTGGTGTTTTCTTTTATTTATTTCTTATCCAATTTGACAATTTCTGTATATTGTATTTAAAACAATATATCAGTAAATCAGATTGCACCGGTGACTACGAATAAAACTGATCTGAGGTCAGATTTAGTTTATTTGGTTGGATAAGAGCTGCAAAACTGTTAGGGAAACAGCCAAATGTGGGTAAAACATGACACCACAAACAAAGTCTTACGACGAAAATACAAATACAAATGTCTAATATGAAATAATACACACCAAAAGAAAATTGGTACACTAATTAACTCGCACGAGTAACCAACGAATCTAGTGTTACAAATAGTGCACAAGATGTAGTAACAACTCTCACAAAGAAAAGAGAGAAGACTAACTTTGTCCACGAAAGAGCACAAGTAACTTCCTTTAAGAGGGCCGAAAAAATGGGGACAAGACAACAACTAATGTAACTTTTTAAGACACCGACTTCTCTGCTTTTGTAGGCTCCGACGATTCTTCCCGGCCTCCACTTTCTTCAACAAGCTGATTAAAAGGGCACAGCGAAAAACGGTAATGGTGAGAAAGATGTTATCTTAACTCTTAAGTCGTGTAGAGTTAGACAGTGAATGAGACAGGGAGAGAGTTAAAATACCAACGAACCAACTTGCTCATAGGCTCTCATTGCTTTTGGATCTTCCTCGTATTCGTATCCCAATTGTAGAATCCGTGGCCCGTTGACTGACCAAAATGCCCTTCGACCTGCCTCCTGCAACATCAAATGTAGTTTTGACATATCAGAGGACCTTTTTATATGTTTTGAGTTTGTGAGTTCTTGGCTAGTGTTCAGAAGAAAAGCTAGAAGAGAACTGTTATACCTCTAAGATAATCAGATATATAGCTTCAAGTGTCTGAACACGAATGTCAGGATCAGTCACAGGTTCCCGCTCAATGGAAAGTGCACTTCCAAGTTCAGGTGGCATTTTTGAGATATCTTGCTCACTGTATGTCTAATTCAAGTAAAATTCAATAATCAAGAACTGCTTTCTCATAAAGAACGACATAGCAGCTATAAAACAAAATCAATATACCTTGCTGCCTGCAACTGGTAGGAGCAGAGCGGGCCAGAGAAATTCTGATATCAAGAGTATATTCTGGAGTTGGTTTTTTGCTTCGAAACAGCAATTACGAATAGTCCCTGCAACCTGACATCCGATAAGTATAATTTATTTTAGATTGCTCTTAGGGTAGATAAGGCATCATTAAGGAGAAATCTGCCAAGTTCTTTTGAAGATACCCCTGTCTTTCGCAATTGGTTTGTTGAATCAAACTGTCTAATAATCTGTTTAAGTAGTCCTCTCTTTGGTTCCAGTAGCATTTTCCTCCCATCTTCTGTTTTTGATATGTTAACAAGGATTGAGCCAACATGTTCAAACTGATCATCTGGTGGATAAATAAGAACAATATTCAGTTATTTATTCCCCTTTTTAACCATTGGTAATGGAACATGTTGGCAAACAAAAAACAAACAGTAAGCAACTACGACTAATCTTTTCTCAAATTGTGAAGACTTACTTTAATGGTCCAAATGCAACCATTAAGTAGTTGGAATCAGAACTTAAATGGGACAATTTATTACTCAAACATCATGAAAATTTTAGACCTTTTGAGTCTTACCAAGGATTAGATAATTGAGACAAAAACATGATATCGAGAAAAGAACTTCCAAACTATTGTACCTAAACATAGAGATATACTTGGAAAATCATATAACCAATTAAAGACTAAAGTGGTAACAGCATACCAGCAGTTTCACCAGAAGAGCTGCAAAATGACCTAACAAGCTTCGTGATATATAGTCCACGCATCTTCTCGTCGTCAATCTAACAAAGGCACAAAATTTTGTACGATTAGCTAGGTCACCATTAGACTACCACAATACATTCTCCACTCTTTCTTACACATAAGTAACTTAAAAAATCCAGAAAATATAGTAAAATACAAAGAAAAATGACCTGAAGCAAAGAAGAAACCCCATCATCCAATTGAGTGAGATTAACTAAAAGCATAACAAGCAATCTGGTAATACAAGACTCTGGCTTATATAACATGTCCATGGCCACTTTGATCAATCCCATTTGAATCATCTTCCCAGCCAAATCAGAGTTCTGGGAAAGGTTTACAAGAGCCTGAGCTGCTGGCTCTGATACCTCCTAAAAATTGCATTAAAAACATGTCAGTCTCCATCAGTACCAATCCAAATTAAGGATAAATTAGGGCTTATTTAGAATTGATCAGATGACCTTGCTTTCATTTAGAAGACGAGACAGTGATGGAAGAAGAATCTCGGAATACTTGGATAGAGATTGTAAACCCTCCTCCGAACCAGTTAATCCACTAACAATTTCCACCGCAGCTTTCTTTACCTATATGTTATTTCTTCAATGATCAGAATTCAATTTACTAATCGTTCACAAGAACCCTAGAATTTAAAATGATCGGTGCATCCATTGAGCTCAGAAACACATAAGAGCAATGTAAAAGCTTACAGGTGGAGAAGGAGATGACAAAAATTCGACAAGCTCTTCTAGCTCCGTCGCCATATCTCTGGTCTCCCAGAAAGACTTCCCGTAGAGAGAGTGTGTCAACGTTTCTGCGCACAAATATATCCGCCGGCGAACACGAAAATCCTCAGGATTTTTGTTGCAGGACGAACTAAAACACTCCACTTCTGCTAGAAGGTTCAATAACCCAGGGGGAAAATTGTAAAACAGCCCACATACTAATCAAAGTTTGCATAACAATCTTCCATCTTCGAAAAATGTAAAATAAGCATCTGACAAATTGACACAATGTATTTACATGTTTGGGCTACTTTGTACATTTAAGTTAGTTTGAGGGTTGTATTGGAATTTTTACCAGTAAACATCTTTGTAAAAAATATGTGCGTAGAAGAAATTTTGACATTTCGTCTGGAACAAAGATGGAAGCTTGTTTGAGATGTTCTTCACGAGGAAACTATCTAATTGAAGCCTTGAGACCACTCTCAAGCTCTCTCCGCTCTTCTTCTGTCTCTTTCAGCACTGGTTAGTTTCTAATCCTTCTTTGTTTCTCATTAAAATGGCGAAAGAGAATTGGATTCCGTGTGATGCATTTGATTCAACTCAATCTGAAATTGGCTATTCTGTCAAATTATCTGTCAAAATTTGCTTTTTCAATTACATTATTGGGTAATTGTGAAGGCAAGCCGATCAAGAGGGCTTATGATGGATTGTTGCTTGATGCTGGAGGAACGCTTCTGCAATTATCAAAACCTGTCCATGAAACCTACGCTCTATTGGGCCAAAAATATGGTCACTTTCTGACACTCTTTGATCCTTTCAAAAACTAATTTTAGATGTTCTCAAGTTGATTTTTGTTTTTTGTTTTTGGTATTCTGTTCAGGCCTCAAGACAACTCCTTCTGAAATCAAGCAAGGTTTCAAGAGAGTTTTTGCTGCTCCTTGGCCTGAGAAGTTGAGATACCAGGTCTCCGAATGAATGAGTGAACTCTGTTTTCCCTTTCAGTTTGGATCAAATTCGTTCTCTCATGTTACTGTAAGTCGTTTGTATTGTCAGGGAGACGGAAGACCTTTCTGGAAGCTCGTTGTTTCGGAGGCTACTGGTTGTTCTGATAATGACTACTTTGAAGAAGTCTACCAAGTGAGTATCCAATGAAAAAGTGTTTTTTTTTTTGGGTAGTCTTTAGGTTCCATTAACATTGCATGACATTGATGCCTAAACGACGGATTAAACATCTATTTTACTTTAGTACTACGCAAATGGTGAGGCGTGGCATCTCCCGGAAGGAGCTTATGAGACAATGTCACTACTGAAAGATGCTGGAGGTTATTGTACATTGATATCCTTGTTCACTGTAGAGTGTAGATTACTTTTAAAATTCGTTGTTGCTGATTTCTAAAATTGGTGTTAGATGATTGCAGTTAAGATGGCTGTTGTGTCTAATTTCGATAACCGGCTAAGGAAGCTTTTGAAGGATCTTAATGTCATAGATATGTAAGTTTTGTCATGTTCTATTACTTAGACCTGAAATCTAAGAGTTGAAGTTAACACAATACATAATAATGTTGGTAGGTTTGAGGCTGTGATTGTATCCTCAGAAGTAGGATACGAGAAGCCTGATGAACGAATCTTCAAATCTGCGTTAGGTTTTGCATCCTAAACTGTGTTGTTTCCTTTGCATTCTTACGAAAGGTTTCAGATTTGAAGATTCAACAACCTATATATAATATAACGTGTACACGCAGACCAACTCAACGTAGAAGTAAACGGAGCAGTGCATGTCGGAGATGATGAAGGAGCAGATAGAGATGGAGCAAACGCCATTGGTATTGCTTGTTGGTGCGGCACAAGTTCTTTTCAACTTTTCTATTTTTTACCGGTTTGTTGAACTTCTCAATGATCAAAATCCTTT
>OVAX01002890.1:0-24707 GCA_900406405.1 Lepidium africanum | reverse complement strand
AGTTCATCTCTTGTGGTGTGTAATATCCATGAGATTCTGATCCTCTATAGTGTGTAATATCCTCTATGTTACAAAATGACAAAATATTGCTATTCAACGTACAGTTCTCGTCTACGTAATGAGCAGTCAAAGATATATAACCGTCACCGGAAATTTCTGTCCAACAATCAGACGTTAAGCAGATTCTACTCCGGATCTTTCCCAACTCCATCTTCAACCTGTTTTTCTAACTCTCCCAAGTCTTAACCACATCTGATGCTGCTGTGTTTCTACTGTAGATCTTATAATCTGGATTCAAATACTAAAAAAAACTCCTCAGGTCTTCATATTCAACAGCAGCAAAAGAAAGATCATGTCTAATATTAACCCTACTAAACTTCTCTCGAACAACACTTTCATCAATCTTCATTCTCCTTGTCTTTCCATCTGCATCTATTATCATAGTGACTACATCTCTATATTTTGGCTTCTTACTGCATCTTTGATGATGACGCTTCATAGGAGATGTTCCTGTGGTTGGCTCAAACACAAGTTTATCACCACAATAGTTACATTTAACTTGATTCTTGCCATCTTCACCTTTTCTAATCTGAGTAAAATGTTTCCACATGTCTGAAGTTTTTTTCCTTGGGTTACGAGACTTTGTTACAGGTTCATCTTGTGTCTGTGATGATGGCATATAGTCATCAACGTCATTCATTAGCATCTCTTCTTCTTCAACTAATATTGACTCCCACTCTTCCATATTATCTAGAAAAATATTTAATAAAATTATAGTCACTTTATAATCACCTACTATAAATTTTATTACATATAAAAAGCAGTGAGATCACAAACTATACATTTTTTATAACTAATAATACAATAATACACAATTATATATACATATATGTATTGTATCTAGATTGAGGCTATTAACCTTTGGATGTAGATGCTACCATGATTTCAGAAGTAGAATAAAGGAGCAATAGAAAAATATGAGTTAATCGTAAGAAAAAGAGGAATAGAAAAATATGTAGAAGCATTATAATATATATATACATATATATATATACATATACCATCTCACAAATTTGAAGAAAATTATTAAAGAAGACAAGAAAATAGCACTATGAAGCCTTCGTCCCATCTTCTCATGATTCCCCAAAAGTTCACTTAAATCTCCAATGATAAGCCAAAGATAATCCTAGGATATACTAAATCTTATCAAATGCTCTCACACACCCTCTCTGAAATGTTAAACTGGCTCCCCATAAATAAATATAATAAAACATTTTTACCCTTCAATTCTAAGGAAATATCAATTAGATCTTTGTTCTTAAAATTAAGGTTAACCAAATAATAATATGAATAAGTTAATGCAAGTCGACCGCTAGAACTGCTCGACTCCACCAAATAAAATTATTATAACCCAAATTTATTAACAATTTTTCCAAATACAAATTCACTTAAAAAAATAAAATTTGGATTATTCCTTAAATCAATATCTCTTTTAGAAAAAACAAAGTAGAAGAGTCATATATGTCGTGACAATTCCAACAATGAAACTAGTCATGAAAAACTAATAGAAAAATCAGGCTAATGTGAAGCACTTCCTGCGCCACCAAATAAGTCGACCGCCTTATGACCATGAACACTAGATTTTCCATGCTCACCCTTTCTCTTAGTGAGACAAAGTGATGCGATCCCACAAAGGAATCAATTCCAATTTCGTCACTTGGAGGATCAAGAGTAGATATTCTTGATTTGGAGACGACAAACAAACTCAAAGACAAGATAAATGATGGATATTCTTGAGCTAGAGACGACGCACGAACTCAAACACGAGATGGTGGAATGATTGACACCACAAAAGGTTGCGGAAAGACCTTTTGATAAGTCGAGAAAGATCAATGGATATTACACATCATTGAGTTCCAAAAATAAGAGAATCACTCTTAAATATAAAAAACAGATTCAAATTTATTATTCTCAAAGATGGTTACATATTTTATAGAGAAAAGACTAGTATTTGAATTGCCTTGGAAACAAAAGAGGCATTTAGTTATCTTGAAACTAGCCTAAGACCAAAAGGGAATTAAATGCTTTGTCTTGAACAATTCCCCATAGTCTTTGCATGTCTTATTGTCTTCAATTGCCCAACAAATTCTGATTTTCGTCACTCTTCATGGGCAGCCCATTAAGAAATGTTTTTGGACCTTTCTTTGACTTGTAAATGGCTTCAAATGGGCCAAGCTTGATAGATAAATGCTCTTTATCTTCAAAACCTCATGAACAACCCCGATTATTTCTTCTTTGACCCTTGTAGCCTTTGCTCTTGTATTTTGGTTAGAAATCATGGAATGAGTTATCATCTTTATTCTTGGTGCTCACCATGATCACATCACAAAGACTTTGACATTACTCTTTTTAGTACTAGCCACACGAAGTGTCACAAATCCCTTATAACCCTTTTTCTAGAGGCACAAGAAACCTTCCACTTCGAATTCTCCATATTTGACTGATGAGTTAGCACTTCCAACTAGTCCGACAATTCAACCTCAATCTTTTCCTTCTCAAAAAATATTTCTGATACAGATTGCTATCAATTCTATAAAACCCATCATCATCATCATCGGCCAACACCTCATTATTATCTTGAGGATTACGCTAACCAGAAACCAAATCACAATCAATTTGATCCACATTTTTAGGCTCATACGCTTCCCCAACATCCTCCATGAAAAACTGCCAATAGGACATTAAACTAGTACGATACTGACATGCGAGTCCTAACACTTGGATCCAAAAAGTTATTTTATAAACAAAATTCTCATCAAATACAGGCTTCCACCTAACTAAAGTCACCATCCACTTATCAAAATGAAAAAGGCTCAACAGCAATACCTTTCCAATATCTTATTCATTGTCAAAATCAAATTGAAACTTACCAAAACCAAGGGTTATTCCCCTCACACGATGCTCCATCCTCCTTATCTCTAAAAACATAAGCAACAAAGAAGATACATCTTGTTTTGATGGATTGAAACAATGGGCAATAAGAAATTGACCGTAACTCTTAATGTTTTTTTTTTTAAAAGAAAAGTAATCTTGATCGGAGATCTATTCTCCACTACTACCTTCACACCTTAAGCCAAGTGAGCCATATGAATACAAATAATATCTCAAACAGAAGGAACACTCAAAGAAAATCGAGAAAGGTGATCAGAAACTAAGAATCCAACAGATCTAATCCAGCAAATAAATAGATGGATTAAACAAACTAGTACGCATTAAACCAACGAGATCAGAAACAAATCATGAATTGCACAATTCAAAATTGAAATTTGAATCCCCTAAGAAATTGGTACCAACCAGAAAACCCTATCTGAGCTCGGACATGAACCAATCTCAATGAATCAAACCAAGAGATAACAATGATACTACAAGAAAGAAGATATGCAGGTCTCCGATCAACCAAAGACCAAACGGGATTCAATCAAATCCCATCGGGAAACTATTGGACCTAGATCGAGTTAGCAACCACAGAGGCAAAACTAAAATAACCACCTTATTAATGTATATATGTTTTATATTTGGTTCAATTGGCTTCCTTTTACCATTTGGATCTATTTTGTATCTGGTTTAATGTCCGGTTTTGTTGACATTATGCCTTATAAGCATTTATAATTTGATTTACTCTTTCAATAAGAAATAACATATTTCAACAAACTTTTCTCTCGATTTTCAAATGCAAAAATGGTATCAGAGCTATTGCTCGGTTTTCGCAGCTGAATTTGTGTTATGCACCTTCATTTTCTCATTCTTCTTTGATTGATTTCATTGTTTTGAGATCGATTTCATCTAAAGATTTTTCAAGCTTCGATTCTTGATTTTCGGTGAATACGATGGTTTCCAGTAGAAAATCACGGCGTCGTACGGCAAGATCGAAGTCTCTGGTGAATGAAAGTTCTGCTCATGGTAATTCTTCTCCGATCATCACTGATATCGTTTCGAATCCAATGATTGATTACATGGAGAGTTATTCTCCATATGCTTTATCGAGCGGCGAAAATCAAGGTAAGGTAATCATCTCTGAGATTTTAGATGGAACGATTTTCTCCTCTTGGCAAATTGCAATGACTGTAGCTCTGGATGCGAAGAACAAATTGACTTTCGTTACTGGTTCTTTACCTCGTCCTCTTGAATCTCATGATAGCTTCTCGTGGCAACAATATTGTTAAATCTTGGCTATTGAACTCAGTCTCAAAGCAGATTTATAAGAATATTCTTCGTTTTCTTGATGCTTCTAAGATTTGGAAGGATCTCATGATCTGTTTCAACATTACTAATCTCTCTCGTTCTTATCAGTTAACTTAACAAATCTGGTCTCTCCAACAGGGTTCGATCTTTCAAAGTATTATACTACCTTGAAGAATATCTAGGATGATCTTGATGGAGCAGATTGTCTTGATAACTGTAGTACTTGTCACTGTTGTAGATCTTTTATGAAAAAAATATGAAAATGCAAAGATCATCAAATTTCTTGCTAGATTGAATGATTGTTGTGCTAATATTCGAAGTCAAATTATCATGAAGAAGACTCTTCCCAAACTTGTAGAGATCTATCATCTTCTTGATCTAGATCACAATGAGAGGAACATTGATTTGATGAATTCTAATAATGATTATGCCTTTCATGTTACAGTTACCTCTTCAGATCAAGTTTTGGTTAATGCTAGTCAATCTTCTTATATAAATAATTCCAAGCAGAACTCGAAGCCTCAATGTTCTCACTTTGGTTATGTTCGACACACTATGGACAAATGTTACAAGCTTCATGCTATCCACCTGGTTATAAACACAAGCATAAGAATACTAATACTCATGATAGAACTTCTACTCTAGTTGTGGCTAATGTCAATCTGTAGGAAAAGACAAATGTTATTGGATCCACAGAATATCAGAAATGGTTGCATGATTATCAAAGAATCAAATACAAGACATGATATCATATTTCAGCTCTCACCTTCGTATGTCGAATGCTACTAAACCAGCGTTTGTTGCTTCAACATCTGCTAGTGCACCTAATGGTATTTCCTTCTCTTTATCAACTCTCTATTTCATTAGAATAATGGCTTCTACTAAGAATGTTTTGAATTCTTAGACTTGGATAATAGATAGTGGTGCCACCCATCATGTTTCTCATGAGAGAAACATCTTTACCACTATCTCCTTTGATTTGAGTTCAACATTTTCTCTTCCTATTGGTCTTACCATTGAATTTGCAAGAGTTGGTAGTATTCAATTAAATGACAACATCACCATACATAATGTGTTGTACATTCCGAGTTTCAGGATCAATCTTCTCAGTGTGAATCAACTTACAAAAGATTTAGGCTCCAAAATATACTTTGATGCAGATTCTTGTGTGATTCAGGAACATACCAAGGAGTGGATGATTGGACAAGGTAAACAGATTGAAGGACTATACATTTTGGAAGATGCTACATGTCTATCTTCTCCAAGTTTTACATATCCCTTTTGTCCTTCAGTTATTGCCAATTCTTCTTTATGGCATAGTAGTCTAGGTCATCCCTCTTATACAAAGATAGATGTAATTAATGATGTACTTAGTTTGAAGAAAAGAAATAAAGATGAGTCGATTCATTGTGACATTTGTCAGTTTGCAAAACATAAGTTACTTCCTTTTATATCAAATAATAATGTGTCGTCTAGTCCATTTGATTTAATCCATATAGATATATGGAGACCATTTTCTATTCAATTTCATGATGGATACATGTATTTTTTTACAATTGTGGATGACAATATTCGTGCTACATGGGTGTATATGTTAAAGACTAAAGATGAAGTTCTTCGAGTCTTTCCCAAATTTTTTACAGTTGATTGAGACACAATATGGTACAAAGGTTAAGGCAGTTTGATCAGATAATGCTCAAGAACTGAGATTCACTTCTTTATTCAAGGAGAAAGGGATCATTTCGTATCACTCCTGCCCAGAAACACCACAACAGAACTCAGTAGTTGAGCGCAAACATCAGCACATCCTCAACGTTGCTCGTTCATTGATGTTTTAGTCTCAAGTTCCCATTGAACATTGGCCAGATTGTGTTCTTTCAGCTGTGTTCCTGATTAACAGATTGCAACACCCTTATTGTCAAACAAGTCGCCATTTGAGTTGCTGAACTCGAAACACTCTGATTACTCTCTGTTACGTGTGTTTGGATGTTTATGCTACAAGTCTACTTCTCCGCATCAACGTAACAAATTTGAACCTAGGTCTCGTGCTTGTGTATTCTTGGGATATCTCGGAGGGTATAGAGGTTACAAAATACTTGATTTAGAGACAAACCAAATCTCTATTTCTTGTAATGTTGTTTTCTTTGAACATATTTTTCTTTTTGCTAATGGATCTCCTCCTATTGATACGTTTCCTGAATAAGATCACATCCCTGTTGATATTCATGATATTGATCATGCTTCTCCTAATGATGATTCTATTTCTCGAGAACTAGTTATGTCTTCTCCAACACCAGTTCTGACGTCTTCTATTGATAATGTTTCAGAATTACA
This sequence comes from Lepidium africanum, assembly GCA_900406405.1. Taxonomy (NCBI): domain Eukaryota; kingdom Viridiplantae; phylum Streptophyta; class Magnoliopsida; order Brassicales; family Brassicaceae; genus Lepidium; species Lepidium africanum. The sequence goes on along the minus strand of OVAX01002890.1, from coordinate 18,131 downwards.
TGATTCTGCAGAGTCTTCATCTGAGACACTAGAACATGCTAGTCTTCCTAATCAACCATCTACTAAAAGACAGAGCATGAAACCAACATATCTGAATGATTATTATTGTGAAACTATGTCCGACATCAGATATCCCATTTCTACTTTTGTCAATCTGACTCAACTATCTCCTGAACATCAAGCATACATTTGTGTTGTTGATCAAGTTTTTGAACCTAGTTGTTTTACTGAAGCTAAGATATTTAAGGAATGGCTTGATGCTATGGATTTGGAAATAGTTGCATTGGAAGATACAAATAATTGGTCTGTTTGTTCTCTTCCTGCAAGTAAAATTCCCATTGGATGTAAATGGGTGTACAAGGTCAAATTGAATACAGATGGTATCTTGAAACGATACAAGGCCAGTCTAGTTGCAAAAGGTTATACTCAACAGGAAGGCATCAATTTTGTTTACAATTTTTCCCCTATTGCTAAGATGACTACTGTGAAAACTGTTCTAGCAGTTTCTACGGTAAAAGATTGGTTTTTATATCAGCTTAATATCTCCAATGCTTTCCTTAATGGTGATTTAGGTGAAGAGATCTACATGTCTTTACCTCCAGGATATGCAACCAGAAAAGGGGAATCTTTACCAGCTAGTGCAGTTTTGAAGTTACAGAAGTTTCTTTACAGTCTTAGACAAGCTTATCAACAATGGTTCTTGAAGTTCAACTCTATTTTTCTTGATTTTGGATTTCATAAATCTAATGCATATCATGCTCTTTTCATCCGCAACAATACAGATGACTATGTTGCAATCCTTATTTACATTGATGACATTGTCATTGCTAGTAGTAATGAGATTGTAGTGACTCAACTTATTGATTTGTCTAACATTTTTAAACTCAGAGATCTTGGACCATTTAGTATTTCTTAGGTTTGGAAATTGCTCGTTCATCCAAAAGGATTTCAATTTGTCAACGAAAATACATTTTGGATCTGCTTGAAGAAACAAGTATTGTAGGATGCAAACCATCATCAATTCCAATGGAACCTAGTATCAAACTAAGTTTCCACAATGATGAACCAGCCTTTGAACAACCTGAAGTCTATTGATGTCTCATTGGGAAGCTTATGTATCTTACAATCACTCGTCTAGACATCATATATGTTGTGAACAGACTTTGTCAATTCTCTTCATCGACTAAATAATCTCATCTTACTGTTGCTCACAAGGTTCTTCACTACTTGAAAGGATCTCTTGGTTTAGGCTTATTCTATTCTTCAACTTCAGATTTGCAACTCAAGGCATTCACAGATGCTAATTGGTCTTCATGCTCTGATACAAGAAGATCTACCACTGGTTATTGTATGTTCTTGGTGATTCTTTGGTCTCTTGGATATCGAAGAAACAAGATGTAGTTTCTCATTCTTCAGCAGAATCGGAATATCATGCAATGGCTCTTAATGATTTTTGTTTTTTTTTTAAAAAGATAATCTTGATCGGAGATCTCTTCTTTGCTGCTACCTTCACACCTTAAGCCAAGTGAGCCATATGAATACACAAAAGAACTCTCAAACAGAAGGAACACTCAAAGGTAATCGAGAAAGGTGATCGGAAACTAAGAATCCATCAGATCTAATCGAGCAAATAAATAAATGGATTAAACAAATTAGTACGCATTAAACCAACGAGATCGGAAACAAATTGTGAATCACTCAATTTGAAATTGAAATTTGATTTGAAATTTGAATCCCTTGAAAGATTGGTACCAACCAAAAAACCTTATCTAAGCTCGGACATGAACCAATCTCAGTGAATCAAACCAAGAGATAACAATGATACTACAAGAAAGAAGATAAGCATGTCTCCAATTAACCAAAAACCAAACGGGATTCAATCAAATCCCATCGGGAAACTATTAGACCTAGATTGAGTCAGCAACCACGGAGGCAAAACCAAAATAACCACCTTATTAATGTATATATGTTTTATATTCGGTTTAATTGGTTTCCTTTTGCCATTTGGATCTATTTTGTATCCGGTTTATTCCGAGGACGGGAATATCTTCAACACCTTCATCACCATCTTCTTTCACAGGAGCTGAGTTTGATGCAGCCACCAACCACCTGTTTCTCTTCATCTTTTTCTTTGTGTCTCAGTTTTAACTCCTCTTCTTAGCCAGAGAGTTCATATTTTGTTTCACTGGTGAAGAAATCTCACGGATTCAAAGAGGCTTGGTCTAGATCTGCCGTATCATCACCTTTCATCATCAACTCCGCTGAAGTCCTTTTCACCTTTGGCCCCTGTTTATCTCCTGGCGACGGTGGACCTTTCTCACATCCTCAGTGTCTGGCGGCGCTTCATTCCAAGCTAGGGTTTCTAGCATTTTAACAGATCCAAATCTTAGTGGGCCTGGTAGTAGGCCGGATTGGTGGGCCTATTTTTCAAGGTATTCTAATTTTAAAACCCTAATGTTTTTTTGGAATTGGGCTTTTGAAGAAAAACCAATTCATATGGGCTTTAGAGATTTTAGGGTTCGAATAATTTTATTGAGAAGCTCTTTGGTTAATCTTATTTTCTCTGTTATGGAGAGCTTATTGTTATAAGCTTTCTCTGTTCCAAAGAAATGTTTCCAAAGCTCGATATGAACCTTGGTTCCGATGAGCAAGTTTGAGTGTTCGACTGCTTGCTACAGCGACATGATTGTTTCAAGACCTTCTCTCGAGGCAAGAATTCATCTCCAACCTCTATCCAAGAGCTCTATGCATTTGAGTTTCTACGCCTGAATGCCGATTTATCTTTTATTTATGTCTGCTTACATTAATGCTTGTATTCCTTTCATCTTCTTTATCACTGATGTATTCGTGAACTTATAATATAATAATAATTAGCTCGTCGACCAAGAAAAAAAAAGATATCCAATAGATCGTTTTAGGGTATAATATTGAGTTTTATTTAATAATTTTGATCATTAACTTAGTGATCAATTAAGATTTAGTTCCTTTGATTCAAAATAGTTTTTTTTTTCCATCTGATTGTTATAAACTTAAACCAAAGTTACATATTCGATTACAAAGCCAGAAGATAACTTAAAATCTCTGGAAGCAAAGCCCAAACGAGGGAAGCATGAGACCCATGTAAAAGGGATATTAACAACAGGAAGCCCAACTGAAACAAGCAAAAGGCTAATGACTACAAACTCCAAAGCACCAAACAAACTTCCTACTAAACTCACACCGCGAACAACCCAAGTAACGGTAAGCGCTAGAACTGCAACAAGCCTCAGAAAGAAATCAAACCAAACACTGGTGACAAACTTCAAGGACTAAAGGAATAGCAGAGCAGACAGAATAAAGCTAAAGTTTGAGAACCTCCAAAGCTGCTACCTCGAGACAATGTTGACCAATAAGACCAGAGCTCAAAGAAGACTTTGAAATCTGACCGGGAAAGACGTCAAGAAGGATCTACCAAACTTGCGCACGGGCCCAGTAACCCTGCCTTTAACCATCTACAACCAAAGACAAGCCACCTCCACGCAAAGAGAAGAACCATAAACCGAAAAACCCTGCATCGCTGTCCGCTAAGGACTGAAAAATCCTTAGAGAGAATAAGAAGATGACCAGCAGTGAAATACCATCCAAACGACGACTTCCGAAACATAACCAAGGAGCAAGCTAGGCCATACCGACACCAAGAAGACAAACTAGCGGAGATACAGACCAAGGAGACAGAGCAAAAACCACACCAGAGGGCAAAGGGAAATAAGCAAAGCTCGACATTAGAAGAGTATAACTCCTAACAAACAAACCTTAGTTCACTAACCTCAGATCTAGCTTGTCTCACTGAAATTTCATGAACATTGAAACAAAAATAACAAAAGTAAGAGAGACAAGGGCAAACAAACCCATAATGGAGGTGACGACGGAAGACAAATACACTGACGGCATCAACGCTTCCTTCGACCAAACACCTCACCGGATTCCATCAACCCAAGCTCGAGATCTGAACCCACAGCAAAATAAACTAAAGACTAAACCTGACCGGTGATGACTATAATCGGAGCAGTCACACACCGGTCAGGAAAGTATCACGATTGAAGAGTAAAGATTGGCCAAGTTCTTGCCGTCAAACCCTAGAGAAAAAAGGCCGCGATTTGAACTTTAAAATATAATTATATGATGGCATCTTTCAAAATAGTTTATTTATAGAATTTAAAATAATATCTTAGAAATATAGTATTTATAATTTATTTTATTAAACCTAATAAACGTTAAGACAACAATTTGAGAGGAAAACAAATCACTAGAAAAAAGATTTTTGATGATACTTTTGTATTTTTTCTCATTATTGAAATATATTTTTTGAAAATTTCCTAAAAAAAAGGATGTTTTTAAAAATTTCAAGCCTTAAATTTTCTTTTAGTTTTTGTAATAGTAATTGTTTGTGCTAAAAGAGCCTCATTATAATCCTACCCAAAAAAAGGCTCGTTATAATATAGAACCAATTATTCTGATTTTCCATAACACAATTCATTATTATTTAAATGCAAACCTCCATTACTATTAATGATGATTTACTTGTTAGACTTCTTTGCAAAGATAAAAGCTAGAGGGCAACATTTAGTCGTAAAGTTTTTAAATACATCTTACAAATTAAATTGTAGATTGTCTAATCCTTCTGCATAGATAAGAAAAGGTAGCAAGAAGAAAACATATAAAAAAAGTAATGACTCCCTTTTTTGGGATTAGACTTCTATTTCTCATCTAATGTCTTTGACTAGTGAAAAGAGCTTATTGTATTTTATCTCAGCCGTAAATATCTTCTCCTCCGTCGTTGTTCTTCGGTGGCTAGGTCATCATTGTGCTTTTTGTTCTGCGTTTTGTCTGCTCTAGCTGCAATTAGCTCTCAAATTCTCAATGTCTTCCACCATAGATAAAGCCTTAATGGCTATGTCTCTTGAAGAAGAAGATCTGCCTTTTGAAATGCCTAACAACCCTTCTCTGAGTTCCTCTGGGAGGAACGAATTTAGTCTTGTGGGTCGTCTTCTCAACCCTGAAATTCAGAAAATGTCTAATCTCATCCTTGATATGCCAAGAAAATGGCAAAAAAAAGAAAGAGTCAGAGGTCTTGCACTATCCAAAGAGAGATTTCAGTTCTTCTTTCGTACTGAACAGGATCTACTCGAGATTCTGGAAAAGGGTCTTCATACGTTCAACGATTGGACTCTCGCAATAGAAAGATGGTCTGCTACTCCGACTCCAGACTCGCTACAATATGTTGAAATTTGGGTTCAAATTAGAGGAATTCCAATTAACTACTACACAGTTGAAGCAATTACGTTATTGGGAAAGATAGTAGGTCAGGTCCTAGAGGTACTCTTATACCCAGTGAAATCGTAGAATCAAGACTTTGTTCGAGTCAAGATACGCTTTGATGTCTCCAAACCTCCACGCACTTCGAAAGAAATAGCTCTGCCTGATGGAACTAAAACCACGGTTTTTTTTCTTCTATGAGAGAGTTCAAAAGCACTGCTACTCTTGCCAACGTTTAACTCACTCACAAGAAATATGCCCTTTGCTGCTAAAGAAAAACCAGGAACAATTCATACAGAGGAAACAAGGAAAGAAGATCGTCAAACTTCCACCGGTGAAGATTATCAAGGAAAATGATCCTCTGTTTGGAGTTCTTACGGAAGAATAGGTGGGTATTCATCCATTGCTAGGAAATTCTCGCATTGCTCCTGAGGTTCTTCAAGGGATGAGAGAGTACTTGGCCGCGGCTCACGGTGATGAAAGGAAAATCTGGGAAATGAGAATTGTAAAGTCAGTTGCTGAATTGGAGAAGGATCCAATTTCTCAGAAATCGTTGCTTCGGCTAGAACCTCCTCCAATTGTTAGCACTGATCTAAATAAGGGGAAATGGTTGGTCTTCGGATATGTCTCTTCTAATGCCTCTTCGAAGAACATTACTCCCTTTCAAGGCGATAAATTAATGCTAGCTTCTTTTAAAGCTGCTCAATTACCATTGAGGATGGAGACATCGCCTTTGCTCCCAGACACATAATATGATCTTCAGGGGAATGCCTTGATATTGGCTCAGCCTTCTAGCTTTCCAACGGTAAACGTTGATGTATCCAATACGTCGACGTCCGGGAAAGCAAAGAAGCAATCAAAGCCAAGGAAAAGACCTTATTTTAGGAAAAGACAGCCACCTATTGAAGCTCCTAAAGGAAGAACTTCTGCTCTTTTACGATTATCAGATAGCCCAACTTCTTCAGATGGGAAAAAGAAGGAGATTGAAGGTCTCGAAGATACCACCTCATATGCAAAGCGTCAAACATATCAGATGGTCCCCTTGGTGGGACCGTCCCAGAATCAATGAGTATAATGATCTGGAACTGTCAAGGCTTGGTGCGGCCTCAAGACTTGACAGTTCTTCGTCTTATGGAACTGCGTAAAAAACACTTCCCTGAGATGTTGTTCTTAATGGAGACGATGAACTGTAGAAACGTCATTGTAGATATCAAGGTTTGGTTGGGTTAAGATCATGTTTATACAGTAGATCCGGTTGGTAAAGGAGGTGGCTTAGCTCTTTTTTGGAAAAATAGCATCTCCCTTGATTATCTTCTTGTAAATAAGAACATGCTTGATCTTAAGGTTATGTATGGACCTGAGACTTTCTTCTTAACTTTTGTTTATGGTAATCCTAAAGTTTGTCACCGCCACTTGGTTTGGGAAAGGTTATCAAGGATAAATGCTTCTCGCAGTGGTAGTTGGGCAATGTTAGGTGACTTTAATGAGATACTCCATAATGGAGAAAAGATTGGGTGTCCCAACAGACCTCAATCCTCTTTTGTTGACTTCTCAAATCTGATTCATGGTTGCAAAATGAATGAGTTGGAGAGCGAAGGCAACATGTTTACGTGGGTAGGTAGATGTTTTGACCTTTGGATACAATCCTATTTAGACAGATGTTTTGAAAACAAATCTTGGCTTGATCAGTTTTCGGGTTCAAATAAGAAATTCTTAGACAAAAAGGGCTCAGATCACCGTTCAATCTTAGTCAGTCTTTGTTCCTCACAAGTAGCTTACAGAGGTTGTTTTAGGTTTGACAAGAGATTCCTAAACAAACCTATGGTAAAAGAAACCATTCATGCATCTTGGACACAATTGGATGAGGCAAATACGATAACTCGCTTACGCTACTGTCGGAAAGCACTAAGTTTATGGAAAAGAAATAATGATACTCATGCTCTGAGGAAAAGTGATAACATACAAAAGGAATTGGAGACTGTCCACGCTTCCACATCTCCTTCTTTCCAACATATGGGTTTCCTCAAGAGAGAGTTGATACGAGCACATAGAGAAGAAAAGAGTTTTTGGCATCAGAAAAGCAAAGAACAGTGGCTACCTGAAGGGGATAACTCGATATTTTCACTCCTCAGTCAAGACTCATAGAAAAAGAAATGCTCTTCACAAATTGGTTGATCTTGATGGTAGATCCTACATATCCGAGGCGTCTATGGGTAACCATGCAGCAACATACTTTCAGGATCTTTTCACATTTTCCTGTACTGCAGATCCAGCCCAGGTTTTTGATGGATTCAGATCTAGAGTATCAGAACACATGAATCGCAGTCTTACAGTGGTTGTCTCAGTGTTAGAGGTGAAAGATGCAGTATTCTCTATCAAACCATCAAGCGCTCCCGGAGCTGATGGTATGTATGCTCTATTCTTCCAAAAATAGCTTGTAAAGAATGGAACTTCATTCACAGCTGAGGTTCTTAATTTTTTCTCAACTAGGTTTTTAGATAAAGAATGGAACTTCACCCAACTTTGTCTTATTCCAAAGAAAGAAAATGCAGAATTGATGTCGAATTTAAGGCTAATTAGTGTATGGTCAGTTGCTTACAAAGTCATAGCTAAGATAATGGTGGCTAGATTACAACCTTGGCTTGGTGACATTGTGGCTCCCAATCAATCTGCGTTTGTGTTTGAAAGAAACATCACGGACAACATACTTATAGCACACGAGGCAATACATAGTCTGAAATCTCACTCCACAATTTCTAAGAGTTTCATTGCCGTAAAAATGGATATGTCAAAAGCCTTTGACCAGATCGAATGGAGCTACTTAGAATGTCTTCTCAAGGTGCTGGGTTTTGATAGCTTGTAGATAAGCTTGATCATGACTTGTGTCTCAATGGTCACTTACACTGTTTTAATCAATGGCAGAGCTTTTGGAATGGTGTATCCGCAACGAGGATTGAGACAAGGGGATCCCTTGTCTCCATTCCTTTTCGTCCTATGTACCGAAGGGTTATCCCATCTAATGCATAAGGCGGAATTGAGTGGTGCAATCACAGGAATTCGTTTTGCAAACACAGCCCCATCAATTTACCATCTTTTCTTCGCAGATGACAACATTTTTATGTGTCGTGCAGAAGAGGAACAAACTGGTACATTATTGAACATCCTGCATCAATATGGTAATGCTTCGGGTCAGCTCATTAAATACAATAAATCTTCCATCACCTTTGGCTCTGAAGTGCTGCATCCCATAAGAAACAAAATCAAATCCATTTTGGGAATCCAGAATGAAGGTGGAACTGGCAGCTACCTTGGATTGCCTGAGTGTTTCTCAGGAAGCAAATTAAAAACTTTAGCTTTCCAGCAAGAGAAACTGTAGAATAGGCTCACAGGCTGGTTCTCTCGTTCTCTGTCACAAGGCGGCAAAGAAATCCTTCTAAAGACTGTCGCAATGGTGCTCCCAGTCTATGCAATGGGATGTTTTAAACTTCCTAAAACGACTTGCAATGCTCTCTCTTCCGCAATGTCAGCTTTTTGGTGGAATAATTTAGATGGGAAAAACAAAATCCATTGGATTGCTTGGGACAAAGTCTGCTTACCAAAGGATAGAGGTGGATTAGGTTTTAAAGACATTAGTCTTTTTAACTAATCACTTTTAGCAAAGCAAGCATGGAAGATCTTTCCCTACCACAGACTTTCTTCAGGCTCCACTGGGAAGAGCTCCTTCCTTTGCGTGGAGGAGTATCCTATTTGGCAGAGAATTATTGTCTCAGGGGTTGGAAATCAAAGTTGGGAATGGAGAAAATATCATGGTATGGACAGCAAGATGGATTAAGGAAGGAGTTATGAGAGCTCCAATAAGAAAGAATAGGAACTTTGATGTCAATCTCAAGGTCAAGGATTTAATTGACCAATCAACAGGCGAATGGAATTTGTGCAAGCTTAAGCAAAATTTCCTCTCTTTCGACATTAGGCTTATCTTTCGGATCAAATCATCCTTACAGTTTCAAGATTTTTACACTTGATCACATACCAAGAGTGGAGAATACTCTTCTCAATCTGGTTACAACATGATGTTGAAGAATTCGGAGGAGGATATAGCTACCATCTCAAGGCCTCAGCCATCTCTAAATGGTATCAAGCAGAGAATTTGGAAAATTTCGATGCCTGCAAAGGTCAAGGTCTTCTTATGGAAAGCAATAAGTGGAGAGCTAGCGGTTGCGGATCTGCTTATCATTCAGGGATTAAAAATTGACACAAGATATCAGTTATGTGGTCATGAAGGAGAGTCCATCAATCACATCCTCTTTTCATGCCCTTTTGCTAGACAAATATGGGCTTTGTCTTCAGTTCCTTGCCCAATTGGAGGCTTTGACAATCACTCATCGGCCTACAATATCTTTCACATGCTGAAAATTGCTGAAAATTCCTTGATTCTTGAGGATATAAAGAGTCTAGAACCTTGGCTTGTTTGGTCATTATGGAAAAATCGGAATTCTCTTTATTTTGAAGGTAAAACTCTGCCTCCAATGGAGATGATAAACAAGATCAAGTCAGAATGTGACAATTGGAGAAATGCTCAAATGGTGGATCTGGAAATAGTGGAAGATAACAACACCGCCACGCCAAACTCAAAATAATCATGGAGACCTCCTCCGAGATTTTGGTTGAAATGTAACATTGGTGTGGTTTGGGACAAACATAACCACTCGGCTAGTGTGGGTTGGCTATTAGCCAATCACAATGGTCATGGCCTTTTGCATGGTAGAAATAGCTTCACAAACATCTACTCCAACGATGAAGCGCATCTACAAAGCTGGTCATGGACTTTCAGAAGTATAATCTCACTTGGCATTAACAATGTCTTTTTTGCTGTAGATAATAGTAGCCTTCTCGGTGCAAGTTTAAGACCGAATGCTTGGCCTAACTACAAGTCTCAATCTGCTCAACTTAATCAGATTTTGAAGACTACTCCCTTTTGGAAACTAATTTTAGAGACACGATATGCTAACAGGGGAGCTTTCCTCATTGCTCAAAGCGTGAAGTCTCTGGATCTCTGGCAAACGTATATAGCTGCAGGATTTCCAAGGTGGCTAAAAGAGTTTCTCAAGTCGATTACTCTGGGCCAGAATTTGTAATCCTCCTTACTTTGATTGATTGTGATCCTCTTTTGATGTAACTAAGTATTGAACAACGGCTATTAATCAATGAATTTTACAGACGGAAAAAAAAAAAGATAAGAACAGGTAGAGTTTTATTATATAATTATAATAGATACATTATCATACTAATTACTGAAGCATCATCGACTATCTTCTGCTTGTTTCCAACTAAAATTATTTCTTTGGTTTTTTCGAAGTCATCTCAACATCATCGGAAAACTTGTCCTCTTCAAAACCGTCAATCTGTGAACCGACCTTGTACCGGTATCCACGAGCACAATACCAAAAATAAACCAAGTTAAACACACCCAAAACCGCAATCAGATAGTAGAAGTAATCCAATTTTCCCGCGTTTAGATTCTTGTTTAGCCAATCCGGATGGTCACGCCCGCCGGTGAATTCATGAACGATAGTCACCAGCAAGCTGCTAAGGTAACTCGAACCGGCGAAAGAGAGAGAGAAGAGAGCATTAGCAATGCTTCTCATGTGCTCCGGAAATTGACTGTTAAAGAACTCAATCTGTCCGATAATATTAAATGCTTCACAAAGTCCCATCAGAATTAGCTGTGGAGAAAGCCAAAACACCGACATTGGAGTCATTCCGGCTGGATCTCCAGCGTTAATGGAGCGTATGCGTCTCATACGTTCCACGAGCCCCGCAACGATCATAGAAAAGATGGCGAAAACGATCCCTGTTCCGATTCGTTGGAGGAGTGTTATTCCAGATTTATGTCCGGTGATTCGCCTCATGAATGGAACGAAAATCCGGTCGTATACGGGAAGAAAGATTCCGATTGTGAGAAGAGAGATGACTGAAAGAGAACCCGCAGGAATCTCGAATTTAGGACCTAAGTGTCGATCCATTTTCAAAGCTTGAGAGATCGTGAAAGTGCCTTGTTGTGACATGGCCGCGAGTGAGATTATTCCAGCCGACCAAACAGGAACAATTCGAATCAAACACTTGACTTCTTCCACTTCTTGGACGCTGCATAACCGCCACTTGTTCGCCGGAACTCCCTCCGGTGTTAGATCACCTTCTACTATCACCGCCGCTTTGTCTAAAAACCTAATTTTATGCAATTCAATTCAGATTACAGATAAAAAAATAAAATCTTGTTATCAATGCTTTCTAAAAATATTGTATGATAATTATAGAGGACCTGAATTGGTTACTACGGTGTAACTTGGATAACAAGTTTTCTTTGATGGGTGGGTCGTAATAGGTCACAGAGCCGTCATCTTCCGTTGGGACTTTCAGCTTCTTCTTCTTCCGAGCTGCCACAATAACTTGAGCGATCCCAGAGAATATACTTCCTTCAGGTTTAACGTATATATAACGTTTCATTCCAGCAAAAAACATAGCCACTGCACAAGCCATGAGTCCGGTAGGGATACTAAAGCCGATAATCCAACTAACTTGGTCCTGGATATACACAACTACGGTCTGTGTAATGAGGAGAACCACAGTGAACGTCATGTAATACCAGTTGAAGAAACTGGCCACTCCTTTAAGTCCATCCTCAGTTCGTTGGTCAAACTGGTCAACCCCAAAAGGAATGCTACAAGGTCGTATACCTCCACTCCCTATAGAGAGGAAACCGAGTCCCAATAGCAAAACTCCGAACTGGAGCTTGTTCGGACCGGCACAACTAAGTGGGTTCTTGCTGTTGCATGATTCGGGGTGTAGTTGAGGAAGCGATGCTGTGAGTGTAATTGTTATTAGTCCCTGCAGTTGAAAACAGATTATTCATTAATTATTGTTTTATAACTTGTAACTAAATTAAATACTTGTTAATTAATTTCGGAAAGGCAAACAATATTGTGGAAAAGATTAAAGTTATATGACCAAATAAAACAAACAGTTTATAAAGTTTAAAAAGTCTTGATTAGGTTTGACTTCATTTGACTTTGTAACTTTGATTAGGTGAAGCTGACAACGACGTGTAACCTAATTAAAAGGTCTGTTGCAACCCTTATATAGTATGGGCAATTAGTTGTAACAGCTTAGATTCCTTTTTAACGTATAAATGTTAATGTAAAGACAAAGAGATAGATGTTCGAGAAACTTAACAAGTTGCATACAATCGTAATAATTTTCTGATAATGAATATGATCGATAGAAAAGTAGCTATCATTATCAACGTTACGTCACTATGTTATTGACTAAATCTAAATCTCTTTTTTGAGCTAGCTATATCATCAAGAAACCCAATTAGTGGATCCACTCTCATTGTCAATAATCTACATAGACCACTTGCGTTACTCTTCCTTTTCTACGCACTACTCTTTGTCTCCATGACAGAACTACGTTCTATTACGGAACGTCTTTAATGGAAAATGTAATATCAATTAAATCACGCTGTTATGATTTTCTAAGATGTTATATAAAGTGAGTCCAAGTTAAATCTCGACAACAAAATATGCACTGACGAGTGACGACTGCTTTTGTAGATATGATCTACATTATCGACCGACTTTTTATCGTCCTCGATAGAGTGGTCCCTCAATAATATCATGCGTTTTCGTACCAAACAATAGTAATTGAATAGTATGTTGACAAAAAAAAAAAAAGATAATAGTAAAATAATTAATATGTAAAAAAAAAATATATATATATGTAAAATATAAGTGGTCTAACGTATTTCCTTATCATGTCCACCTGCGCTATGAAATTATGTGCCAAGTATCATGAATCTTCGCCACACAAGAACAACACAGTAAATATAGTAATAATATAACCTTCTACCCTAAAGTTTACCATAAAGTTTACGAGTAATATTAAAACGTAAGTATGTATGTATTGGTACGCACATAGATTGAAGTTTTGAACCATAATTTATAGAGAGAAATTAGAAAACGTACAAGGAGAGTGGCGAATGAGGCGAAAGCGATGGTTTTGAAACGGCCGGCGTAAGTGTCTGAGATGAATGCCCCAACGAGAGGAGTGAGATTAGTGAAACCAGACCAAATGTTAATCACATTTGATGCGTCCACTTGTTCTAAGTGAAACACTTTTGTTAGATAAACCATGAAGTTTGCCAATAGTCCTATCGTTCCCAATCTCTCCAACGTCTCGTTCCCTGTTTCAACCAATTATCACAAAATAATTAAAACTAAACGTTTATTAAGGTCCTCTTTTATGAGTCACATTTATAAAAGTTCTAAAAAAGATCAAAAGTATTTAAATAAATATCACTTCAGAATTAATTATTTTCTTTCCGTTTCAGTTATAAAGTAATCAGATTGACGAGTATCAAAGATGTTGGACCGACGGTTACGAGAATAATATGATATAAATTATTGATTCGAAAACAAAAATTAATATAATTCTTGATTGGGTTTTCTGTCTGTAATAAAGAGTAATATTGAAACGGCCAGTTACATCTGTCAGTATATTCACTGGATTCTTGAACTATATATTTAATTTATAGAGATTAATTATTGGAAAAAGACATTGAGGAAAGGTCAAGGATATAGGTTTAACCAAAAACATTATATTCGCTAACTAAGCGTAAAAAAAAAAAAAACTAAAATACCTAAAATGAACGTGATAGCTCTCCATCCTCCAGGCTTTTTTTCTATTTTCTCAGCATCCAAAATGATTTCCGGCGAACTTTTCAGATTGCACCGATCAACTGCATCCAACTCTGACGGTGACGATTTGGAGAAAGCACCTTCCGGCCGCGGCAAAGACGAACCGTCTTTTCTATCATTCAAAACCATCTCAAGGGTTTTAATACACTCAGAATATTCTCACTTCGATTTTGAGGGTAAAGATTTAACGTAGTGAGATGGTGTTTTCACTGTTTTTGCAATATAGAAATCATTCAACAGAACCACATGAAATGATTGAGAAATGTAAAGAGAGTGGGCACAACACACACTCACTTTATTTTTCTATGAAGCTTTATTTGGGTACAATGAATAAAATGTGGAAAGGTGTGTAATATATATAAGGGAAGTGAGTAGATGTTATCTTGTGGGTGTAGGTGTGGTTTTGTGAATTAGAATGACGTTTGCAACTAGTAGCCTCCACGTGAGAAGTTAGAAGCAAAGAAAGAAAACTATTTTAGAGCTTTGTTTTTTAGTTTTTTTATTCTGAAACCATGTTTTTGGTTCTTCTTACACCCTACGTAATAGTATTGTATTGTTCTACTTATTGTGAAACTTCCATGTTTCATACCTTTGTTTTTTTCTACAGTAAAATTGAGGTTTATTAACTTTTACAGTTCCGTACATTTGGATTGTAACGTTATGGTTCATATGGGTGATAATGTTTTTCTATCACGCGTTTTTATGTCTTTTGTCAATCATATACGGATATGAATGACATCTTTTTTTTTTCTTTTTTTTTTTTGTAATAATCTAAAAATATTATAATCTATTCTCTCATAGTGTTTTCAGTAAATCAATCATTTCACTTTGATTGTACACATTATATCTTTCAATCTATAAATATTATTGCTAACAATATTGCTAACGAATCACTCGTGGGCGCGTGGCTATAGATTCTTGGTAGCTTAAACTCTAATTTCAAATTAATTAAGTTGTATTGGAATTTCGGCTTTTTTTAAAAAAAGTTTAATAGATTTGGTATAAGATACAAGACGTGGAGCTTCCGATTAACCATTTTGTCATACAGTCGCTAGTACTTGAAGATCGGTTATATATTAGTGTTTAAACTAGGTTCAGTTATTTAGACATACAATGAAACTGTTGGGTTGAGTGAGATCCTAAGATATTGTGTTGCAAACCGACCAAGTTGTCTATTGGAAGCCATAAGTGGAACCAAAACGATGCAGATAAATTACTAATAAAGTCCATGCAACTGATCAAAATTTTAAAAGCATCCACTATCTTATATCAAACCGATCCTGAAGAAGCATCTCAAATGCTCATTCTGAATTTAATATTCATAAACAGATATAGTATCTTCACTTTAATCAAAACATATACCAAACTAAAGTGAGTGATTGATAGTCGTTCAATATACATATATATATATATATATATTTAAAATCATATCGTAAAGCGAGATCGTACCTGTTTTTCTAGGCCTGTTTGGACATATACGGTTTCCGCGGAAGATCAAGTTGGTCTTTATACTAATAGGTAGTCCGGTTGGTTTGCCCCTGATCTACCTTAGTACTAAGTGGTGAATTCAAATCCCACCAGCTCTAGTGAGAGTAATTTGACTATTGATCAAACTTTTATAGATTTTATTAATAAAATAAATGAGTAANAAGATTTTTTTAAAAAAAAAAATAAGAAAAATTAAAAAAAAAAAAAAAAAAAAAACAATTTATACCACGTATGGTCTATTTATGTACAAAGAAACACATATAAAAAAAACACAATAAATAAAGTAGAAACAGTACTACACATATATATTGAGCTGGCCTCCTTCAAATTAATAAATTTTAAGAAATCTTCATTCGAAATATTTATATATTAAAATAGAATCTTTTTATACCAGCCAACTTTGAATTTATTAAAAGTACATTTGCAAACCATTTATAAAAAAATTAATAATGAATAAATCAGAAAAGTTAATAAACTTACTTTTAAACCATATCAGATCAAATATTTAATAATCAATCATGTCCAATATAAGATTTGATATACTCTCAATAATTTATTTTCACTCTTATATTATTTTATCATATTTTTATAAAATAAAATAAAAAGTTACAGCACAAAAATTTATGAAAAATTTCGGATTTGTCTACATATGTTATGCTTGGAAATGGACATATATTGCTCAACATAAAGTAAATTTTATTTGATATTTGTATTCGATATTCAATAATAAATATACGAGTTATTAATATTCGTTCGATATTATATAAGTATAGTAAGAAATCGAAAGCTGGATTCAAAGCAAACCAGACTGACTTATCACAAACAATAGGGCAGATAATTTCTTTTATAAAAGGTTTGAAGACGCCCTATCAAGTGAAGGCTATTACACTAGTAGTCTCAAGGATGAGAACCAACTTTGTAGCATTTACATCGAGAATTCAAGTTTTTTTTATGTACGTCATTAGTCTAATATTTTATAGGAACTACCCGTAATAACAATGTTATTTAATTATATTAATAGAAGTTATTTTATATCACAAATTATTCAATAATTATGTTTATTTGATAATTGCATGTTATGGGATATTCAATAAATATGATAATTATCTTATTCATCCGTTTCTTAAAATATGTCATTCTATGTTTATAAAAATACTACACAAAGAATGTCATTTTAAAATATCAATGTAACTTTTGATTAAAATCTCTATTTTTAATCTCCACTCAAAATTATTAATATAGAATTTATGAAATCATTACCCTTAATTATTAGGGATATAATTAACTTTTAATATTGTTTCTTAATTTGTGTGAAAATAATTAAAAAATAATTATCACGTACTCTAATACGGATTATACTTAGTATATATATAATTTAGAATCTCGAAAGGTAACAAAACGTGTAAAATTCAAATTGAACACAAACATAAATTGGGTGAGTCAAGATATAATGATAGAGAAATAGGAAAAGATGAGGTAGGCTTTTATCGCCTTTTAGGCAAATGCAAGTGCCTAACACTGTCGCATGCGTTAACCGTTAGATTTCAACACTAATCCATTTTGTCTTTACCTCTTTATTAAAAATTTTGTTTGGACCTTTAATTAAGATCCAATTACTTATTGCCGCTCGATTTTTGTGGTCACATCTCCACGACCGTTCGATCATCTTGTCAATATGCGTCTTCATCATTCACAATGGTCAATGAATTAAACCGTGTCTGGCGTGTAAGTTTTGGACCGCGTTTTTAACAATCTGTCTCAATGGGCTGTTCTGTCTGGTGCGAGTCGTCATCAAATATATATATTCATTTTGTGTTCGCAATTGAATAACGAAAAATTGTATATGGAGCTTGATAGATAACTCCAGAAAGGTCACTTGTTTTTTATTCTATATTTGATAGAAACATATCTACCGACCTCATCTCTATGGTTCACTCAGAGATATTATTTTATAATATCTTCCTATAAAGTATACCATAATTACTAATTAAAGTTATTGGAGTATTGGTTTACTATTGGTTTGTCTTGGTTTAGGGTCATAAAAGATTGTACTTAAATCAAGGGATTTTGTTGTTATCGTTCTTCCTTAGAAGCTAGGTTTGTGAAAAGGTGTCTAGTATATATGTAATCGATTCTTTTGTGAATATACAAGGAATAATTCAGCCTCTCAAAACTCTTTATAGTGTCAGAGAGCCTGTGATATGATTCTCCTAGAATCGGCACTCTTAAAGGATTGGGCTGAAGGATAGGCTCTTGCAACCTCAACGAGATTCAAGAGGATATGGATCGAATGGAACACACAAAGGCTATGATTCTGCCTTTGATACACCAATCTAATCGTTTATAGATATGACACACTATGAACGATCAGAATTCTCGTGGATATGACACACCACAAGAGATGAACTCAAGAGTCACTCTCAAGAACAAAGAAGATAAAGGGTTTTTGATTCAAAACATTCTGTCCTTACAAAGGTGGCGACAAGGACATTATATAGGGTCCTTGTCTCACGTAAAAACCAACCCTAAAATGTAAACATAAGCTAAGACATTAAACGTTGGTCCAATATTAAAACAGAACACAAATAACACTCA